>CAUYQG010049342.1:0-19280 GCA_963574415.1 Tarsius wallacei | reverse complement strand
CTTGGAAGGCTGAGGCGGAAGGATCACCAGAGCCCAGCGGGTCGAGGCTGCGGTGGCCGGGAGCGGCCACTGCACTCCAGTCTGGGCGACAGAGTGAGACTACAACTCAAAAAAAAAAAGACTGGACACATGAAAGAGAACATAATTGCCTTCTATCCCTTCCCTGAAATTTCATCATCTATAATATAAAGAAAAAAGACAGGAATATAACCACACCTGGATGGGCTTTGTCACAAGGTACTGCCTGTCTCTCGGGCTCAAATTCCAAAATAATCATTTACAAGCTAACTTCTATCCCCCAGGTCAATTCATTTTCCCTAAAATAATTTACTGCCCCTGAAAATTACCTACATCTTCCCATCTCTCTCTCTCCCATGAAGGATATTTAAACACCTAAACCTCACTGGGTTATTGGGTAATCACTTTCCTGTGACTTTCCCCATCCACATAAATGATAAATTTGTGTGTGTGTATGATTTTTTTTAAGATGGGGTTTCACTATGTTGCCCAGGCTGGTCTTGAACTCCTAGCCTCAAGTGATCCTCCCACACTGGCCTCACAAAGCACTAATACTACAGGCGCGAGCCTTGGTACCCAGCCTGTGGACCTTTTCTCCTGTTAATCTGTCTATTGTCAATGCATTTCAGCAACACTTCAGAGGGAAAGTTTTCCCTTTGCCCCTACAGTACAGACTCAGAAGTCAGGCTGCCAGTCTTTTAAAAGGCCAGTTTTGCCACCTTAGGCAAGCTATTTAACTTTTCTGGGTCTCAATATCCTCATCTGTAAAACAGGATAATAGTATCCATGTCCCACTGTTGTAGGAATTTAATAACTTAAATGCTTAGCACATAGTAAGCATTCACTACGTGTTAGCTATTATGATCATTTTATTTTCGTTATTATCCCCCACTTCTAAGTCTCTCAAAGGATAGGAGCCTGCCTGCCAGTTTCCCTGGCCCCAGTTAGTCATCTTCCTTCAGACTCACTTAGAGTCTTTACGCTGCAAACTAGGTCACCCTCCCCCCAACACACACGTGGGGACACACACACACACACACACACACACACACACACACACACACACAGGTCAGCAGGGCCTCAGACACAGAAAAAAGTTTAATTCTGCTGCGGCGGAGGGTCCCGGCTCCGGTAGGGAGGGGGATTTGGTTTTGGATTTTGTTCGTGTGTGGGGATTTATTCGGGGAACGACGAAGGCGTAGGGGAGAGTCTGGTCCTTCCAGTGGGACCTGCCCGGGAGAGTGGATATTGGGGGAGAATAAATCAGGAGAGACAGGGAGACTGGACAAAATCAGGGCGGGCAGAGGGAGAACAGACGACAGGACCGAGAAAGGAGAGACAAACAGGGAAGGACGGGCACATAAGACAGACGACAAGAGGGCAGGATAGAGACAGACGAGGGAGACGGAGAGAGGGGGACCCCAAGCCAGATCCGGCGGGACCAGGGACGTGAGTGGGATGGGGGTGGGGGCTTTGGAGGCCGCCGCGGGACAGAATAGGATCTAGTCCAGCCAGATACAAGAAATGGGCCCCTCGCCCCGCCCCAGGTGCCGGGCTGGGGGAGGGGACTCGTGTCTCAGTGCTGCAGTGTCGGGGGACCCTGCCCCTCCCCGCGCTTCGCTGTGTAAGGCACCGGCTCCAGCGAGGTCCGCGAGCGCGCGGGGGGAGGGGCAGGAGGGGATGGTGGACGAGTCCGTGGGGGCGGGGAGGCCGGCAGCCTGTCCCCTGCACCTCCACCCGGGTGCAGGGGCGTGGCCTCGAGCCGCAGCCCGAGGCCGCCCCGCCCCCTCCCGGGGAAAAGGGCGCGTCTCCACTCCAGTCCGACGCCTCGGCGCTGCGCTTTCTCAGTCCCGCGCAGCGTCCCCGCGGCTGGGCGTCTGTCTGCGGCACCCGGGTGTCCCGACGCCCGCCCGCCGCTCACACGGTACTCTCCAGCATCCACTCGGTGCTGGTGAAGGCCAGGCGCGCCCTGGCGGAGCCCAGCCCCAGGTCTCCGTCCTCCCCGGCCGCGCCCCCTCCAGCCCCGTCCAGGTGCGGCGTGGACCGGTGGCGCTTTGTCCGCCGGGCGCGGCGCGGGTAACTGTGGCTCTGGAAGAGCGCCCCGTAGTCCCCATCGAATGAGTAGCGCTGCTGCGGCCTCGGCCGGGCCACGGCACCCCCGGGAACCAGAGCCAGGGTAGGGGGCGCCGAGGCTGGCGGCCCCAGGGCCCCGGAGCGGCTCCGTCGAGGGCCCACCGCGGCCCGAGACTCCTCCCCGGAAGTTTCCTCGGATGGCAGCAGGCACAACGAGGTGGCCGAGCCTCCCAGAGAGCGTCCGAGGACCGCCTCTGGCTCCGCAGACGCCGCCTCGGCCACGGTGGTCTTGGCCTCGACGGCAATGGTGGAGGCTCCCGCCGACTCCACCTCGCGCAGCGCCTCGTAGCGGTCCTGAGCCGGCTGGGCCTGGGCTGCCCCTGCGCCGTTGGTCTGCGAGCACACGTGGCTGACCCCCGGGGGCGACCTGGAGGTGCCCTTGGCGCGCCGGCCGTCTCCGTCGCCGTACACCTTGTAGCGGATCATGAGCAGAACGATGAAAACGAGGACCGAGGCGACGATGACGCCCCCGATGGCGATGATCATGGTGCCGCCCAAGAAATGGGCCCTCAGTGGGCGGCAGGGCGCCGGATCCCCAGCCGTCGTGAACTGCACGCAGCCCACCACTCGCGTGGCCGGCAGCGCGGTGGCCCCATCGTCGTAGACCGCCAGCACGCACAAGTCGTAGGCGCGGCCCGCTGCCAGATCGTTCACCAGGAAGGTCTGGCTGGTGGACGGGATCATCCTGCAGGAGGGGGCGGGATCAGGGCGGAGTTAGCCCCACTCTGGGCCATGCCCCCCCTCCCGTGGGCACCGCCCATGGTGAACAGTGGGGACTAAATGGAGCTACTGATGTCTCACCCCCTACTGAGACAACATCAGCAGTTTAAACTCCGCCCTCCATCAACATATTCCCACCCTTTCTGGACTACTGCTACAGGTTCCGACCCTTATCTGCATGCCCCGCCCTCAGAGCCATTCATGGTCCCTCTGCTCTATATCCTATATAACTATATCCTGCAGGAGAGGAGTGCTTAGCTTTTATACCCTCCCCTCAAGGGACACGTCCCCTGATAGTGTCTCATTCCTACTAGGACAACTGCCATTCAAGAGCCCTCATCTACCTTTTGTTTTTTTGAGTGGAGTGCAGTGACATGGTCACAGTTCACCGCAGCCTCCTCAGGCTCAGGTGATCCATCCGTCTGTCTCTCGAGTAGCTGGCTCTACAGGCAACGTGCCACCATGCCCAGCTTATATTTTTGTATTTTTTGTAGAGACAAGGTCTCACTATGTTGCCCAGGCTGGTCTCAAACCACTGGGCTCAAGCAGTCCTCCTGCCTCCGCATCCTAAAGTGCAGGAATTATAGGCATGAGCCACCGTGCCCAGCTTCATCCACATATTTCTTCTCTTTTTTTTTTTTTGAGTTGTAGTCTCACTCTGTCGTCCAGGCTGGAGTGCAGTGGCACGCTCACAGCCATCGCAGTCTCGACCTGCTGGGCTCAGGTGATCCTTCTGCCTCAGCCTTCCAAGTAACTGGAACTACAGGCACACCCCATCACTCGGGCTAATTTTTTGATTTATTATAGAGATGAGGTCTCACCAAGTTTCCCAGGCTGGTCTCGAACCCCTGGGCTCAGGCAATCCTCTTACCTCAGCCTCCCAAAGTGCTGGGATTACAGGAGTGAGCCACCACGCCCGGTCATATTTCTACCCTTTAATAAGACTGATGCTACAGGCCATTCCCCTTATCTGCATGCCCCACCTCCACTCTGTAGACTCTGGGGTCAACCCACAGCACTGGTCTTATCCCTACTGCAACAATAGATACTCTTCTAGTTCCTCCTTCATTTATTTATTTTTTGAGTTGGAGTCTCACTCTGTCACCCAGGCTGGAGTGCAGTGGCATGCTCACAGCTACTGCAGCCTCGAACTGCTGGGCTCAGCTGATCCTTCCGCCTCAGCCTTCCAAGTAGCTAGAACTACAGGCATGCGACACCACACCCGGCTAATTTTTTATTCATTTATTTATTTATTTATTTATTTATTTATTGCAGAGATGAGGTCTCACTAAGTTGCCCAGGCTGGTCTCGAACCCGTAGGCTCAGGCAATCCTCTCACCTCAGCCTCCTAAAGTGCCTGGATTACAGGCCTGAGCCACCGCACCCAGCCTAGTTCCTTCTTTAAAGGTAGTCCTGCTTTTGGGGAAAACCATGATACAGGTCACTCCCCATCATCGGCATGCCCCACCTTTGAGTAAAACACCTGGCTTTGTCTGACCTATGGCACAATTTTCAAGCCCCTCAACCACATCTTTAATCCCGGCACTTTGGGAGATGGAGGTGAGCGGATTGCCTGAGCTCAGAAATTCGAGACCAGCCCTGCCAACATGGCAAGACCTTGTCTCTATAATAAATTAAAAAATCAGCCGGGCATGGTGGCGCAGCCTGTGGTTCCAGCTACTTGGAAGGCTGAGGCAGAAGGATCGCTTGAGCCCAGCAGGTCCAGGCAGCAGTGGCGGTAAACATGCCATTGCACTCCAGCCTGGACAACAGAGTGAGACTCCTATTCAAAAAACAAAAAGAGAGAGAGAGAAACAGGCAGGCAGGGAACAGGCGTTTTGAGGAGAGATACCATAAAACAGGTGCCCAACACCCTCAAATATTCGACAGACATACAATCTCTGTAAGGAAAAGGAATGGAGGGGTCTGAATCCCCAAGGGGATAACTCTCCCCACTCTGACCCCAAGACAGGCTATGTGATGGAGGAAGGACTGGGGGTAAGAGACAGTCTCTGGGCCCTGGCTTACTGGGACAGGTCCCTGGACAGCCCCCACCACAGGGGTGGCTGCTCCACCCTGCACAGCCTTCTTCGAAGCTGGGGTCTCCTGGCTCTTGGGCTTCCTCTTCTCCCGTTTGCGGTCCCGCTCCACAAAGGTGCCCTTCATCTTGGCGATGATATCCGAGTCAGTCTTGGCATACTGGATGCGCTACCAAACAGAGCAGAAGGGTTAAAAGCATGGACTTCAGAGCCGAACTGCCTGGGTTCAAAATCAGACCTGACCAGGAGTTTACTGGAAAACACAGAAATTGCTTGGCTGAGTCTGTAAAACAGGGATTATGATATTTCCAACTTCAAAGAACTGTTCTGAGGACTAAATGAATGAAAGCACTTAGAACAGTAACTGACACAGAGTAAGAGCAGACAGGTTGCTGGCATTTTTAAGGGAAGCTAGGACAGCCCTAAGCAGCAGGCCAAAGGTCTGAGGAGACAATGCTAGGACAAGCGTACTACATGGGGGGTTTCCAGTCACACAAGAACACAGTCCAGTCTTCCAGGCAGAATTTCATTCATTTTGCTGTACATGGAGCTGCCAGGTTCTGGTAATATATTGATGACAAAAACAGACACACGCCCCCACCCTTATGGAGCTTTTTCAGTGGGGAAAGGCATGTTAAAGACTTTTAGCCAGGCACGGTGGTTCATGCCTGTAATCCCAGCACTTTGGGAGGCTGAGATGAGAGGACTGCCCGAGCCCAGGGCTTCAAGACCAGTCTGGGCAACCTGGCGTGACCCCATCTCTACAATAAATCAAAAAAATTAGCTGGGTGTGGTGGCACGTGCCTGTAGTTCCACCTACTTGGAAGGTTGAAGTGGAAGGATCACCTGAGCCCAGCAGGTTGAGGCTGTGGTAGCTGTGAGCGTGCCACTGCACTCCACTCCAGCCTGGGTTGACAGTGAGACTCCAGCTCAAAACCAAAAAACAAAAATAAAAAACAAGACTTTTAAACGAGCTCAAGTCAGGCATGGTGATGAGGCTGGAGGATCACTTGAGCCCAAAAATTCAAGACCAGCTTGGGTAATACAGTGAGAAACTGAGAAAGAAAGAGGAAGGGAGAGGAGGAGAAAGAGGGGGGTGGGATGGGGACTGAGACTGACTGACTTCTAGCCAAGGGAACGGCCACATACTGCATGGCACGTTCAAGAAACAGCAAGGAGGCTAATGTGGAGAGGGAGGGAGGAGGTGAAGTCAGAGACAAGAGGGACTCTGGTGAGGACTTTTGTCTATTCCTGAGGAAGCTGAGAGCCATGGGGTGTTGCAAGCAGGGGAGTGGTGTGTTCTCACTCATGACTCTCAAGGAGCACTGTGACCGTGGTATGGAGAATAGCCTTGAGAAGCAGGGGCTGAACAGGGAGACCAGTGAGCAGGCCTAAGTCATCATCCTGATGAGGGAACGTGGTAGCTAGGCCCAGGTAAGCAGCAGGGGAGTAGTGAAGTAGGCCCCAGTAAATATGTTTTAAAGCTAGCGTTGCTACTTGCTGACCATATGCACTCATTTCATATCTGAATGCTTGATGTGGCCCAAACAGCGATTTGGGGGAAAAAAGCAAGGAATGGGGGTAACACAAAAAGGAAGATTTATGGTTTTCACACCTCAAAAGCCAATTCCTAGATGCTTGAGAAAGGCAACTATTACAGATATGGCCACTTTGGGCTATCATACCCAGAGGTGACAACAGGCAGCAGTGAATGCTCTGTCCTCTCCAGATGGAGGTGACAGGCAACACATCTGCCCTGGAGTCACCACATGGAGGTGACCTACCTGGGACCTGCACACACTGAGACGTGCTGTCCGCTCCCCAGAGAAGTTGGGGCACGGAAGCGTGTTCCAATCAGGTGAAACTCAAAACCTGATTGGGGGAGTGAGGGGAAAGGCCCCAGTAAAGAGCCAAAGATGCCCACCAGTGACATGCCAGGGATTCTACACCAGGACAAGCACTTTAACCCATTCACCATCTCCTACAGACTGCAGTCCCCTCACCCTGAACATCTGGCAACCCATCCTTCCCTCTCATCCCATGGCCCCTGCCTGGCCCTAGCCCAAACTCTCTCACCTGGGAGCCTGATCCAGCCTCACCCTGGTAACTGGACCCTCCTCTAATCCAGGCTCAACAAATCTACCATAGCATTACACAAACACACATGTACAACCTCCTCACCCATGATGCTCACCATGGGCTTATCGTAGAAAGGGAAACCCTGCATGGAGCGCAGGGCATTGGTGGCGCTGCTGACTTCCTTAAAGATGACAAACGCCTGGCCTCTCATCTTCAGGCTCCGTGACACCAGGATATCCAGGATCTGGCCAAACTGGGAGAAGATGGCGTACAGGGACTTCTTTAGCTCTGCAGTGGGGGACAAAGGCTCAGGTGACAAACACCTTGGCACCATGCCCTGGCGTGTAAGCTTCCCTTTTGAGAGGAAATATAGCCCAGAGAGAAAATCATCAGAGAATTCAGAGTACCCAGAATGCCTCGTGTCAGAAATCTTTCAAGACCTGATAATAACAGCAACCACCAAAAATCATTCAAATGGCCAAACACACTCTTCTGCAAGATAGGACAATAACAGTACCTACCCCAGAGAGCTGCTACATGATAAACATGAATAACAAACATGCAAAGGGCTCAGATGGCCCCTGGCACATATAGTAAATGCTCGACAATCATGAGTACTTCAGTCAAGCATAGTGTCTCATGTCTACAATCCCAGCGCTTTGGGAGGCAGGATCACTTGAGACCAGGAGTTCAAGATCGGTCTGACCAACATAGCTAGGGCCCCTTCTCCACAAAAAATTTAAAAATTGGCTGAATGTGGTGATGTGCACCTGAAGTCCCGTTACTCAGAAGGCCAAGGTGGGCGGATCACCTGAGCCCAGGAGTTCAAGGCTACAGTGAGCTATGATCGCGTCACTGCACTCCAGCCTGGGCAATAGAAAGACCTGTCTCTAAAAATAAATCATATATATGTGTGTGTGTTTCTTTTCACTGCCACCAGAACTTTGGCACTGGCCTGCATGTGGCCCTGGCAGACTTCCCTAGCCTCATCTCTGCTTTTTCTCAGATTTGATATACCAATTCTGCCCCAGGGCCTTTGCACTGGCAGCCTCCTACCCGGTACATCCTACCTCTGATGTTTACATGGTGGCCTCCTTCTGGTCACCCAGGACTCACCAGAAATGCCAGGTCAGAGAGGACTTCTCTGACCACCATGTCTAAATGTCCCCTCATGTCACTCTCCACCCTCTCCTTACCTTACTTGCTTTTCCTTTATGACACTTTCCAACTCTTGACCTGCATGTTTACTTGCTCTCTCCCCAGAAGAGCCATAAGCTTGACCAATGTTCTTTGCTGCATATCTCCATGCCTAGCGCAAACATCCCCATAAACATTTATTGTATTATTATTTATTTAAGAGCTAGAGTCTCACTCTGTCTCTCAGGCTAAGTGTAGTGTCATAATCATAGCTCACTGCAGCCTCCATCTCCTGGGCTCAAGTGATTCTCCTGCCTCAGCCTCCTGAGTAGCTGGAACTACACACATGTGTCACCCATCACACCCAGCTAATGCTTTAAGAAGAATTTTTTGTAGAGACAAACTCTTGCTCTTTTGCCCAGGCTAATTTCAAACTCCTGGCCTCTCCACAAACATCTATGACTAAAGACACCATCAAGTGCTTTATGTAGATAACTTCACTAAATGTTCACCACAACCCCATAAGGTGGCAACTATGACTCCCAATTTAATTCACTAAGATGCCAGCGGGATTACGTTAAACAAAGGACCCTCTCACCACCCAGGCCTGAAATGATACTAATGTCTCATGCAAAGAAGAGAAGCTCTCTTGGTGAAAGATACCAGGAGAGAAAAGAAAGTGTGTGATGTTGAGGGTGGGGGAGAGAGCGCAGGCACGGGGTCAAGGGTATCTTGAGGCAATTAGCCAAAAATTCTCCTGGTGATGACATTTTAAAATTTTCCTCTCCATGCTCCAGCCCCATGAGCCTTGTTCAGACCTCAGTCATTCCACTCGACTCTAGGCCTCTCTTCACTCTCCCATCTTGCCCACTTCAGTTTACCCTCCACAGATGGGAAGATAACCCACAAGGACATAGCAGAACGGGGAGCAGCCTACTCCCCAACACCCTCAGGACAAAGTTCAATGCCTCCTGGCCGTAAGCCATCCACATACTGCTCACTGGAAGCTTCTCCGTGATTCACAGGCTTCTAGACCTCAGCCTAGCCCTCCAGCCTGAGCAAAGGAGAGAGAGACCCTGTCTCTAAAAGTAAATAAATGTATATATGTGGGCCAGGCTCAGTAGCTCAGCCTGTAAACCCAGCACTTTGGAGGCCAAGGTGAGTGGATCGCCCAGGAGTTCAAGATCAGCCCGGGCAACTTGGAGAGACCTTGTGTCTACAATAAATAAAAAAATTAGCTGGGCGTGGTAGCACATGCCTGTAGTTTAGGCTACTTGGAAGGCTGAGGCAGAAGGATCGCCGGAGCCCAGAGGTCGACACTCGGGTGGCTTCACCCACTGCACTCCAGCCTGGGTGAAGGAGATTCCAACTCAAATAAATAAATAAATAAATGTATATATGTAAAACAATTTCACATGAAATGTACATATATGAAACAAAACTACCAGTAATGCTCAGAATACTCCAGGGCTCTTTTGTCCTTAAGCATTTGTGTAAACTGGTCCAAGGCAGGACCAGTCCTCTCCCTCGGTGTAACATAAATACTGCTCCCTCCACCTGGAAAGCCTTCTAAAATGTTTCCTTTCCCATGAAGCTGAGTGAATCCCTGTCTTTCTAGGCTCCCAGTCCCAGCCCTGACCACTGCCGAGGCTTCCACTATCATGGCCCAGACTACTCTGGGCTGTCACTGTGCTGCAGAACCAGGGTTCTCTGTCACCAGTGGGTCTCTGGAACCACCCAGCACTGGCTGGGGACTACACTCTTAAAACATGTACAAAATTTACATTCCTGGCTTTGTTTTCTTCAAGAGCAACTTCAATGGTAACCTCAAACTTAATCCCTTCTGTTCTCCTAACAATTTTTTTAGGTGATAAGAGCTAACAATTACCCAGTTCTTATTATCAGGTACCATAAAAAGAAGCAATGCGTGGAGGTTTTACTAATTTAATCCCAAGGCCAGGCACAGTGGCTCATGTCTGCAATCCCAGCACTTTGGGAGGCCGAGGTGAGAGGATTGCCTGAGCCCAGGGGTTCGAGACCAGTCTGGGCAACAATAAACCAAAAAAATTAGCTGGGCATGGTGGCACACACCTGTAACTTTAGCTACTTGGAAGGTTGAGGCTGTGGAGGCCATGAGAATGCCACTGCACTCCAGCCTGGACAACACAGTGAGACCCCCCCCAACTAAAACAAAACAAAACAAATTAATCCATCCAAACAAGGTAATTATGATTCAAGGTTCAATCATAATAATAAATGAAATAACTTACACAATTAAGTGGAAGAGTCTTTCCGATTTCAATAATTGAGATCTTGAGAATTCTACATAGGTGGCCTCAACCTCTTTCCTTGCTATGCGACTGTGGGCAACTCACATCACCCCTGAGCCTCGGTTTCCCATCTGACAATAGCTCCTTCCTACAGGTTTGTGGTGAGAACTAAATGCAATCAATATGTACATAAATGTGCACAGAGCAGCCCATAGTACAGAATGCCAGTCATCATTATTGCACATTTTCATTTTGTGCTGATTACTGAGAACACTGGTGACCAAGAAAGCTCCAGACGTGGCTGGGTGCAGTGGCTCACACCTATAATCCCAGCACTTTGGGAGGCCTAGGTGAGAGGACTGCCTGAGCTCACATGTTTGAGACCAGCCTGGGCAACTTGACAGGACCTCATCTCTACAATAAATCAAAAAGTGGCTGGGCATGGTAGTGCATGCCTGTAGTTCTGGCTACTTGGAAGGCTGAGGCAGAAGGCTCACCTGAGCCCAGCAAGTCGAGGCTGCGGTGGCTGTGAGTGTGC
The DNA here is from genome assembly GCA_963574415.1 of Tarsius wallacei. Lineage (NCBI taxonomy): Eukaryota > Metazoa > Chordata > Mammalia > Primates > Tarsiidae > Tarsius > Tarsius wallacei. The sequence continues at coordinate 8,346 of CAUYQG010049342.1, read as the reverse complement.
CACTGCCCTCCAGCCTGGGCGATAGAGTAAGACCTCCAACTCAAAAAAAAAAAAAAAAAAAAAAAAAGAGAAGCCTGGACTTAGTGAATTTAGGAACAATGTTATCTGAAAAATCATGATAATGACATATATTATATATATATAGTGTCTATATATATATAGTAGTATATATATTTATAGTATATATAGTGATATATATATAATATAATATACATAGATATAGATATATATAGTAACTGGGACCAAGATAAAAATCAAACACAAATTTTCACTACAAACTGTAAGATATAGCCTTTCCATTGGACCCACACAGGTGCTGGTGTGCCACTTAATGACATGTCCCTGCACATAAATGGATGTTGAACTCATTTCAGCAGCCCTTCCTCTGTGTCCCCCAAAGTCTCCTGACCTCCCTGCCTGACGGGCATATACTTGCAGTTAGCCAAGTGAGTGGGAGAGATGAATCCAAATAAGAAAAATAAAGGAGCAGGGGTTTTTTTTCTTCTTAAATTAGTGAAACTATAATCATAATTCAGATGAATCTAGAAGGAATAGTAAAAGCAGAAGTCAAACATTAAAATGGTAGGAGTAGTAATTGACATTTGTTTAATCTTTCAAAGAGTACTCTGACCCACGTTGTTGCAGGATTTCATTGATCTTCCCATCAGTCCTATAAAATGTGCATCACCATAGCTATTTTAGGAGTTAAGGAAACTGACTGTGTCTTACCTAGGAGAGCTAGTTACTTAAACTCCAATCTTCTTACCTTTAAGCCGATTGCTCTTTCTACCAAAGAAAGCAAGGGCTTTGGTGAGAACAAAAGAGGGTTTTAGAGTCAGTTTTCTCTTGTCAAAAATGAAAGTAATACTTGCCTTGGAGTAGGGCTGCCCAAGGGTGTGCAGATCCCCAGCCAATTATTTTTTGTATGATCTTTGCAGGTATAAACCAATTGGTGGGTCCATTTGTAGCATTATGATTTATTTATGAGGATTTAGAACAATGGGTAGAAAAGAGATACGTAAGTATTGTTTTATTATGCAATCACTGCACATGAAAATTCTTTGTCTTTCCAGACACCATCTCTTTCTGTTCAGGTTCAGGAAACATCTCTGTGTTTTTTATTACCACATGTATCATTCCTGGCAAATTTCAGATCTCCTGCCACAAAAAAAGTAGTAATACTGTTATTACTCACAATGCCACGGCTTTTTGGAACCTGTTTTATAGAAGCAATGTAGGTCTTCTTGTCCCTTTAGTTCCCATGCCATTTATTTTGTGCTGGTTACATCACTTCCCATGTTGCTGCATTATCCTTCCTGATACCCATGAATACTAACTTCCACAGACTCTTTGTTGATGATGATCACAAATGCAAGTGTTACCCAGAGTATGCAGGGGAAATGTGAATGGTAATTAGTTTTCCAGTTATGTTAAACTTATTGTTTGAAATCTTATAGTGTAAACATGGATCAGCACATCTTCCATCCATGGCTTCTCTTGGACTCCTTCAGCACCAAATGCCTGGGTCTAAAGGCAGTGCTGCTTTAGAGGATTGTTGTGAAACTTAAGTAGATCATTAGTTCCACTGCCAGGCACCTGGCTTATGCTCAATGCATATTCATGCTTTTGTGTTTGTCACTACCACCCAGAAACAGGATGTGTTTTTATTTCTAAAGGAATGAAATGTGGATACAAAACTAAATTGGAGCAGCTACTGCAGATCCCCAGTAGAGAGCCTCTGTGAGAATAATCTATATAGTTCAGGCCAAAGCGCTTGGAGAACTTACTGGAGAGCATCCTCCCAGCCAAGATGAAGTAAATGACAAGGCCCTGGGAACAAAGACAGCCTGCCGTCATGGCAGTTCCAAAATCACCGATCAAACAGGAACGTGGGCTGGTGTGATGAAAAGGTGTTGCAGGGCCCAACAGCAAGAGTAGAAAGGCAGAGCCTCCGGAGCTGAGAAGTATGGCAAATTCAGATGACTCAGATCAAGCAGCCCCTCTTCTCTTAAAGTGACAGAAGACATTTGACAGTGCTTCAGTGTTTATCATAGATGGCTGTGTGGGGGGTGAAAGCGGTAGAGACACCCAAGTCTACACTGGAGGTTGCAAAGCGTGATGGGTCAGTGATGTCCAGGATGGAATGGATTGGCACACCCCTGGTGTGGGTGAATGAAGGGACTGATGCGAAAGCTATTAGAACTAGCAGACCTGAAATAATGGGTCAGAGAATGGCAGTCAGAAGAGATAGAAATTGTCCTTAAGGGCCTGGCTTGGTGACTCAGCCTATAATCCCAGCACTTTAGGAGGCCGAGGTGAGTGGATTGCCTGAGCCCGCGGGCTCAAGACCTATCCAGGCAACTTGGTGAGACCTTGTGTCTACAATAAATAAATAAAAAATTAGCCAGGCGTGGTAGCACATGCCTGTAGTTCCGGCTACTTGGAAGGCTGAGGTGGAAGGATCCCCGGAGCCCAGCAGATCGAGGCTGCGTTAGCTGGGAGCGTGCCACTGCACTCCAGTCTGGGCGACAGAGTGAGACTCCAACTCAAAAAAAAAAAAATTTGTTCTTAAGGAGAAAAGTTTCCATCTTGGAGCTTGAGGAGATCTATGATAGTATTACTTTTCTTGTACAAAGGCTGTTTCAGAAAAACATTAAAGTGAGAATATTTAATGGTAGAATGGGATTACTACAGCTAAGCAAAACTACTTCTGCCATTTCCCAAATCTTGCCATTGTCCCAGAAACAACTCTGGTAATCGGAGAAATACATCCTAATCAGGAAGAATACAGGATGAAACTGAAGAAGTGAACTCTGTGCCAAGCCAAGGGGTCTTATCTACACATTGTTGCGGGTTCTTCCAGCATGGTAATATTAGCTAGCTTTGATTAAGGTGTTGTACTATTTGTCAGACAGTGTACTAGGTGTTACATACATGGTCTTCTTTTTTCATAATGAGTGATTTGAACTTTGCATCACTAACTTAGCACATGGAATGAAGGAGGGAGCCTGGCAGGGGGCTGATCTGAGATCAGTCCTCTCTGAGACGGTTCTAGAAATTAGACTACTGGTTACAAGATGTCCATCACTGATCTGTAGAGTCCTCAGGAATAACTCTCGATGTCCCTTCCCTCATTTCCCCAGCCATCACCACCTCTCTCCCACACTTCCTGTCACTAACCTTCCAAGTCAAGGTAACCAGTTGAATTCAGTCCAGTATTCTGTTGGGTGCTTATGTTGTCTGTGCTGTGTGTGCTATGCTAGATTGTTATGGTCTAGGAGAGAAGAAAGATGTTTAAATGGACACTTACTCTTCTCTGTAATGAGTGCTAGGCTACAACTATGTCCTAGTCATCATTGTATCCCTAGTGCCAGGCCAGTTACAGTTCACATATATTGAGCCATAACTAGGTATCAGACATTCCAGCACTTTGTACTCAGCATAATCCTCACAGTAATTTTGTAAAACAAATACTAGTATAATTCCAATTTTAAAGATGTGGAAATTGAGGGCACAGAACAGTTAAATAACATGCCCCAAATCATGCAGCTCAGAAGGAGTAGAGCCAGTGACTCCATTGCCTCTAAATATTTGTCATATGAATGAATGAGAGGAAGCAAGAGAAGGAGATGGGAGAGAGAGTGTGGGAGCGAGTGAGCAAGTGAAGATGAAAGTCTGCTCTGAGTAGCTTGAGGTTCAGAGGGGATGGGTTGGTTCTACTTGGGAACAGAAGCATCATGGAAAACTCATAAAGGAAATGGTGCTTAAACGGAATCAGTGTTCCCTAGCCAGGGCAAGGTAAGGGAGCAGAGCTATGGCCAACCCTTCCATTTTCATCTGGGTTCTTTCTTCCTCCCTCCTTCTCAAGGACATTTTTCCCACAACTGTCCCATCTTTACTGCATCATAAGTTTTCTTTTTTTTTCTCATTCTAACCAGCTTATAAACACGCTAACATATTTCCTTACTTCAAAAGACACTATCTTTACCCTGTTTTCCCCTCCAGCTATTGCCCCATTTCTCTGTCACTTCATAATAAAACTCCTAAAATTAGTCCATATTCCATGACTCCAATTCCTCTCCTCTTGTTTTCTTTTCATTCCAGTGAAACCAAAGTTTCACCTCCACATTCCAGTGGAACAGCTCTTGTCAAGGTTCTCAGTGACAGCCTTTGTGTTACCAAATCCAGCAGTAAGTCCTACAGCCACACCTTACTGAGCCTACCGCAGTGTGTGACACCATCAGTCCCCATGTGCTTCCTGAGACATTTCCTTCCTTTGGCAACCAGGCATCACACTCTCTCCTGATTGTTTTTCTCTCTCACTGACTGCTCCTTTCGGGCTCCTGAAGTGCTATTCCTCACCTCCCAAATGTTGATCCTTCAGATGCATATGTTGGCCAGAGCATCCTCCCACTGGAATCATGCAGCAACTCTTCCTGTGACAGATCCAAACTTAAAGCCAAGCGCTCAAGGCCTCCATGTCTGGCTGCCTGCCTCTGCTGCCTGGTCTCTCACACTGAACTTATATGGTGCCTCAGAGGAGGGCCATCCCCTCCAAATGGGTTTTATCACCATGTCCCCACGAGATCCTGGGAATTACATGGTTCCCATCGCACATGGGGAAGCTGAGGATCAGATTTTCCATCACTTGCCCAAGGTCACACGACTTCTCAGCGTCCTCTGTGAAAGTTTCTGATTCCAGATCCGATGCTTTTTCCATTTATAAGCCATTGCTTGGCCCGACTGCTTACACCCGGTCCTCCTGAGTGAAGCAGGGGAGTGGAAGTGTCTGTTTCCTTCTTGTGGGTTCCAGTCTTTCCATCTGGTTACACTCTTCACCCCAGGGGCTTGGTAGTCACGTTTGCAGGACAATGGGTACTCTTACTGGCTAAAATGCTAAATCTCCCAAAATGAAAGGCCAGCTGCAAAGTAGGAGAAGAACAAGGGCTGAATGATTTGATCAGACATCTGTGGGGCCTCCTGGCATTTGCAGTGTGAGTGCCTTAGAGAGACTAACTATTCTGGCCCCAGGGAGTTGGCGACAGTTAATCTTGGTGGTTTTGACCGCTAACTGCCCCAGGGGTCTGTATGACTCAGAATCCCCAACACTCCCCCTATTCTTCTCTCACTGGGATAGTGAGGAGGCCATTTCTAAGGCATTTTAATTTGGTAATAACTTGACATGGCCCACTGTATCCAGAGTTGTGTCTTTTAGGAGTGACTGTCACTTTATAAAGGGTTGATATAGAGTCCATCGTCTTTGATATTTGACGTCTTTGCACTGCCACGGAGAGAGCAGTGTCTCCTGCCTTCCCTGCTATTCCCTCCTCTCCATTATGGATGACCTGAGCCCATGGATCTTGGACTGTCCCACAGCCCTTTTTCTCCAAGCACCTTGCCAAAAGTTTGGTGGGGTGAACTAGAGACAGGAAAGATGTGGCCGAAGAAAGAAAAGGTTGTCTGTGTTGTGCATTTATTTCTGCCACACACTGCATTAAGGGCAACTGCCATCCATCTTTCAAATTGTTTGTGAAGCTTTCTAGAATTCTGAAAAAGATCACAGGAACCCATAGTACAAAGGTGGGCAAGCAAATGGTGGATTAGGGATTAAGAGGACATGAAGGAGCCGGGCTCGGTGGCTCAGCCTGTAATCCCGCGCTTTGGGAGGCTGAGGTGAGTGGATTGCCTGAGCCCGCGGGTTCGAGACCCGCCTGGGCAACTTGGCAAGACCTCATCTTTACAATAAAATAAAAAAACTAGCCGGGCGTGGTAGCCCGCGCCTGTCGTTCGAGCTAATTGGAAGGCTGAGGTGGAAGGATTGCCGGAGCCCACCAGGTCGAGGCTGCAGTGGCCGGGAGTGGCCACTGCACTCCAGTCTGGGTGACAGAGTGAGACTCCAACTCAAAAAAAAAAAAAATAGGGGACATGAAGGGACTCAAAACACTTATGGCAGGAGCTGTGTGAGGACTTTTGGACCCTCTCCTCCACTCCTGTGCTGTCCTGTGCTTTCCTCTGTGACGATGTTGGTGGCAGTGTCCACTTAGTGCTACCCCCTGCGCTGGGTTAGAGAAAAGTAGGTTCAAATCCATTGTCTACCACTTGCCAGCTGTAGGATCTTAGCTAAGGCCCTTCATCTTTCTGAACCTCGTGTGTAAATTCATAGCACCTACTCATAGGGTTGTTGAGAGGAATTACAAAAAAATCTAAAAGGTTTTAATCCCTGTGCCTAGACCAAAAGCTTCAGTAAGTTCAATAATTGTACCACAGTTTATATTTCCTTTCTAAAATACAGTTGTTTACATAAGAAAATATCGTTTTTCTCTTGTTAAAACTTTGACTTTCTTTTGCCTACCAAATAAAGTCCCAGCTGTTTGACTTGTCACTCAGTTCTTTTGATTTGCATTTCAAGCTTTGAATTTCATCAGTAGGGAAGGCTTTAAAATGTAGATTTCTAAAATAAATTGCATATGGATACAAATGAGCTTGTCTACATTCAGCGAGCAATTACTCTGTGTAAAGTCCGGGACTAGGCCCTAGGGGTCCAGGGGTGAATCAGACATGACACACTCTAGGCAGTGGCATCATCATTTCTGGCATCTCTTACCCCACACCCACCCCACCCAGTCCCTGCAGAAGGCAGCCCTGAGGGCAGACTTGCCATGGGGCCCCAGCACAGTAGAGCAGCTGGGCACCAGAGTGTTGGCAGCAGGCCCAAGGGTGGGGGTGGAGGAGGCTGGGACCCAGAACTGGCAGCCAGCCAGGGCATGCTCAGGTGCCCCAGCATGCAGGCCTCTAGTCCTGGCAATCATTGATCCCATTCACTGAACATATCCTGTTCTTTGGTCGCGATTATCCCTAGACTACATAGGGCAGAATTTTTTGTGGCAGGGCAGTGACTCCAGGCCCACACTGAGCACATTAAGAACATTAAAACCCAAAGATGTGAGGTGGCATGATTGTAGTCACACAGCAACAAAGCCAGGGTTAGAACACACATCTCCCAAAAAAAATATTTAACAATCTCTGGTTTGTGGATTCCTGAGATTACCTTGTCTGCAGTGAGACTGTCAGGGTCATTTTGTTCCTTCAGAAAGTTACAGGGGCTTCTGTGTGCCCTTCTCTATGCAAAGTACTGGGAGGGTGAGCAGGTTAAATCAGACCAACCCCAGGGATTGACAGTGTAATGAGGGAGACGTACTACCCAAGTAACAATACAGAAGGGCAAGTGTTGATGGGGTAAGTGTGTGACGTGGGTAGCAGGGGGAGGGACTGTATAGCACAGAGGAGGCACTTGGCCCATCTAGGGGTCAGGAAATCACTCCCAGTGAAGTTGACATCTGAGCTTAGCTGTGAAGGACCGGAAGGCATTAGCCATGTGTAGGATAAGGAATGACCTTCTGGGCAGAGAGAGAAGGAGAGCATCCTCAAAAGTTGAATGGGTACCTCAATAGCCCCATTAATACACATGTTGTGCCTATATTTGGTCACTGTGAATGGTTCCCACTGGGTGGATCCTACTGTGTGCGGAGAGAGTAAAAGCAGACGAGGCTGGACATGTAGGAACATGCCAGGAAGGTAGAAGAGCAGTGCTTCTGACTACTGAAGCCTGAGTAGACTCTATCCTGTGGTGCTCCCAGCACCACTCCCCGGTCTTGGGGCCTGGATGGAGCTCCTGACCTCCTTGGTATCACGCTTCCTGCACAGGATATGTGTGAAACTGAGTAAGTTTCTTTGACAAATTCCACTGAGGGGCCTGGCTTATTTATCTACCTGTTTCTTTAGTGGTTTTAGGGTTTGTGTGTTTTTGTTTTACCCTTGAAGCTTTGGTGTGGAAAAGGGCCTGAAGTGCTGATTGTAGGGAATGGAACTTTATTGAAGGTTTAAACACCTACAGCTTTTCGTTAATTGATAACCCGCTGCTCAGTGCCTGGCAAGCTGTGACTTTCCTTCTCTTCCCATAGGCCTGCTGAGTTAGCCACCAAGTATGCAAACTTTTCAGAGGGAGCCTGCAAGCCTGGCTATGCTTCAGCCTTGATGACGGCCATCTTTCCCCGGTAAGTGCTCCTGTTTCCTTTCACTGCCTCAACAGCCTGGTCATGGGTCCAGGAGTAAGAAAACCCTGCCTCTCACAGCAAGTCCTGTTCTCCTTCTCCTGTTTCCTGGAATCTGTGGGTGTCTGGAAAGGACTCTGCTTTCTTTTTTTTTTTTTTTTTTTTTGAGTTGGAGTCTCACTTCGTCGCCCAGACTGGAGTGCAGTGGCTGCTCCCAGCCACCGCAGCCTCGACCTGCTGGGCTCCAGCAATCCTTCCACCTCAGCCTTCCAAGTAGCTGGAACTACAGGCGCGC
>CAUYQG010049340.1:0-14516 GCA_963574415.1 Tarsius wallacei | reverse complement strand
CCGCCTGGGCAAGCAAGACCTCATCTCTACAATAAATCAAAAAATCAGCCGGGCATGGTAGCGCGTGCCTGTAATTCCGGCTACTCGGAAGGCTGAGGCGGAAGGATCGCCGGAGCCCAGCAGGTCGAGGCTGCAGTGGCCGGGAGCGGCCACTGCACTCCAGTCTAGGCGACAGAGTGAGACTCCAACTCAAAAAAAACAAAAACAAAAACAAAATGTGTAACCCACAAGAGAACAGAATGTACACTACAGAGAATGTCCAGCTTTGACTGAAGTACTCAAAAAGTGACAAGAACATGTTGCAAGGACATAGGAACCAACTTAGAGGAACCTTTCACTGGCCAAATTTGGGACAATTTGAGCCACATAATAAATAATAATAATGATTATAACTGATAGAATAAAATATTCATAGACCCATACTTAATTGGATAAATAAATGGAAAAGGGAGAAAAGTCTTTCCAGTAGAATTCCAATTCAGAAATGAAAAAGAAATGAAGAAAATAGAAAAATCATCATTTCTAAGTCAAGTATAATACTGAAAGCCCTTGAGAAGAGTGTTGCTGTGTAAGAGAAAGATCAGTTATAACTCTTCATTTTCTAAACATTCTAAGCCACTATTCTTTATACAATCTGTGTTTATATCATGAAAATTCTTAGTCCTGGACTATTTTCCTTTCTGGAAAGAACACAGGTAGGGTAGAGAAAGTTGGAAAGACCGCTGTGTAGAAGAAGGAACACTGTTTTAGCCAAAACCCCGAGTTTGTCTTTTTTGGGGGGCGGAAAGCAGGATTTATTGAGAAGACAAGAAAGCTCCCACAGTGGGGGAGGGGACTCGAGGGGGTTGCCCGAGTTTGAGTCTTAATATATATGTGTTTATGTCTTTTAATTTCAGCTAATTTTATCTGTTTTTTTTTTAATCAAGGGCAATTCTTTGTCTTGTGTGTTGGAGGAAAAACAGGACTAATAAGACTCTATTCCTGAATAATTGCTCTGTAATTTTATTTCCAATGAAACTGATTGGAATTTCATTGAATCCTTGGGTCATTTTGGGGAGAATCTTAACAATATTAAGTTTTCTAACTCATTAATATAGAATAGTCCTTCATTGAGTTAGGTCTTTACTATCAATGATGTTTTGTAGCTTTCTATATAGAGGTTTTATATCTCTATAGCAAATTTATTCCTAGGCATTTGGTTTTTTATGTTTACAAATACTATTTTCTCAAATTTTAGTTTCTACTAGTTTGCTAGCATTTACAATACAATTGATGTTTGTATATTGATATTGTATCCAACAACTTTGAATTCATTTATTCTAGTAGTTACAGAATCTGGTATATACTCAGTGACTGCTTATGATCACCAAAATGTGTTCAAGAATGTTCATAGAATCCCCAGTTGGAAATAGCCTAGTCTTCCGTCATCACAGCAGTAATCACGTTCATACAGTGGAATACTACACAATAATACAGCAACATGGATGAATCTTACGGTCATAATGTTGAGTGAAAGAAGCCAGATACAAAAAAGAACATACTAATACTCCATTCCTACGAAGCTCAAAACAGAAATAACTCATATGTGATGATCAAATTGCGAGTAGCAGTAATCTCTGGGGAGTTTTAACTGACAAGGGGCATGGGAGAAACTTGGGAGGCTGCTGGTGGTTCTTTACATCTTGCCATGGAGAGTGGTTACATGAGCATGTTCACTTTGAAGGTTCACTGAGCTATAGACTTAAGATTTATGTACTTTTGTATATATGAAGCTTTATCTGTATATAATGCTTCACAATAAATTGAATTAATCTTATATATTGAAATTGTTTTGTTTCAAAAACTTTGTTTTTTATTTCTTTTTAGTAGTTTTAAGTTTACAGAGAAATGGAATGGGAAGTACAGAGAATTCCCATATAACCCCTCATCCTCTGAACCCCTTTAGTTTCTCCTGTTATTAACATCTTGCATTAGTGCAGTAGACATGTTACAGTTGATTAATATGTTAAAATTTTCATGATTAGAAACTAGTAAATTAAGAAATTATAGAATTGAGTGGAACAATTCTTGGAGATGATTTGTCAACCAAGAGAAATGTACTGTGTTACAAAGTTAAATGGGAATACAGTTATGGCAGAATCTTATACAGATCTTATTTTTCATACATTTTTTGACTACTGTACACATAGATCAGCATTCCCATTTGTAGATGTTACCTTGTATGCTTGAGAAAAATTAATTTTTTAAGGAAATATTTTCAAGGGATGATAAACTAATAAAATCATAGATACGTTTTGTCCTTTTTCCCATCTATTTTTATTTCAAAAAGTTATTTATTGTATATATTATGATTAAGTAAGTTCAACTGTTTAAGGAAACAGTGTGTTCACATTGAACTGATTTATAAGTACTGGGCAGCACAGGCCAGTGTAGTTAGTAAACAGGCAGAATTGTGTGCATAAGTTTCTGTTAAATTTGATTAATTTTTTCCTTGGAGAAAGAGATCATAAAATTTTAAAGCTTTGACCTAGGAAATGTGAAATGATGCACATGTTGGTTGGGCCAGTGTACTGATGAAGTATTTAAGGGTTCTTACCCAGAAAGTTCCCTTCATTTCATAGATTTTGCTGCTATTATAAAGGTAATGATGGCTAGTACTTGTTTAGAGGTTACTAAGTGCCAGGCACTATTCTAAAGCTTTATGTAGATTAATTTATTTGATCTTTCCAGAAACCAAATGAGATAGATAAATGTTATAATGAATATTTTTTAAGGAATATATCTATAATGAACTGTACCTTCAGATATCACTTCTTTTTTCCTTTCTATAATTACAACTAGTAAAGTGTCTTGTTTCATTTTCATGAAACCATCCCTAGAGCAACTATCTAGAAATCCTAAAGTCTAATAAGCCAGCAAGAAATAATTTGTCTTGTGAGAGCTCAGAGATTATCATATTTGTAGAGGAAAGGGGACTGTCCTTAGAACTGGCTTCTGTGAGTAGCAGGTACTCCAAAATGTTGCTGATTGACAGACTAGGAGACTCTTGTCAAGGATTGGAATGTTCCCCTACTAAATGCCATCTGGAACCTGTGTTTCATTTATCCCTCCTATGTATTTTACACTTTCAGGCAGTAGAGGCTCTTCTGGTAACACACATTTCCTAAGTTGGATAGTGGAAGAGGTTTCCTCACGTGAATATCATTTTCTCTTCTAGTTCCATCACCAGGACAGCTTCAACACAGAGTTCACAGCGTGGGACATTTCCCAGTGTCTGTCCGACAGCCTCTTAAAGCCACAGCCTATGTGAGTCCAACTGTTCAAGGCAGCAGTAACATGCCTTTATCCAATGGCTTACAGCTATATTCCAACACGGGCATCCCCACACCAAACAAAGCAGCAGCGTCTGGGATAATGGGTCGCAGTGCACTTCCAAGACCTTCATTGGCAATAAATGGGAGTAACCTGCCTCGAAGCAAAATTGCACAGCCTGTTAGAAGGTAAGAATCTTGGTTTGCTTGCATAACTTCATTTGCAGTTTAAAACTAGAAACTGCTCCAAGATCATCCTGACTTGTGTCTTTCCTTCCTCTGGAAATCGATGGTTGTCCCTGTGTGGTCGGGTCCCCTTCTCTCTGGCCTCGTCGTTTACTCCCCCATCACTTCACTCCTGATGCACTCTGCTTTTGCCTTTACTAATAGACTTCATCTCCAGAACTTTTGTAGCTTCCTGATCCCAAGTTATCTATATGGCTCACTCCTGCCTCCTTTAGGTCTTTGCTCAGATGAAACCTCTACCCAAAATTGTGAGCTTCGTGAGGGTGGGGAGTAGTGGATTCCTTGGTTCACTGCTGTATGTCTCCAGTGCCCAGAACCATGCCCAGCAGAGGGTGGGATCTCAAATATTTGTTGAATCAGTCAATTTTTAACAAAATTTGGAAAAACGTATTAGGTACATGTGCATACATGCGCCCTCCCCCACATGCATGGTTTTAAAAACCTCTTAATGATACTCAGCTGGGGTTTTATCAGCTTATATTGGTAAGTTTGTTGTGATCCAGGTAGAATTTATCTTTTTCCTCAAAATTCCCAATTACTTGCAGAGGTCATTTTATATTTTATTTTTGGTTGCGTGGATACATTGTATAGTGGCAAAGAAATCTGGGCTTTGAGTGTACCCACCACCCCCACCTGTGCACATTGTACCCTTCAGGTGATTTTTCAGCTTTTCACCCTTGTTCACAGCCCCCCTTCTGAGCCTTCTGTTTCCATTATACTGTTGTATATGTCCTTGCAGATCCTTAGTTTAGCTCTCTCACTTATAAGTGAGAACATGCAGTGTTTGGGTTTCTGTTCTTGCAGAAGACCTTTTAGACCAGCTTGTGGTCATGATATACCCTTCTTGAACATTCTGGAGTATCTAGAGTGTCTTATAGTAAAGCAAAAGTCCATAAAAGTGGGTTGAGGGGAGGTTGGGAGATTAAATGGGGAGGATAAATACAACTTTCACAAGAAATTAGGATATGAAGGAGAAGAGGGAGGGAACCACAGTAAAAGTTTGAAGGGGCTGTGGAACAAGTAATTTTTCTTTCTTTTTTTGTGCATTTATTTATATAAATAATGTTGCTTTTTGTTTTCTGATTAGAAGTAATAGGTAACTAGATCATAAACAAATGTAGAAACTATAGAAAAACCAAAAAAGTAAAGACTGACCCGTCCTACTATCCAAATAGAAATCAATTTTTGGTACATGCTTTTTTCCAGTAAACTCTGGCTTATTCTTAGTAAATGCAGAGCTGTGTCATCATATTTATGGCTGAATGGAATCACATAATAATATAAGCGATTGTAGACTGCCCATTTATTATTAGATATATGTCTCCAAACTAAACACTTACGAAGATTGTCACTGCCAGACTGTATGACAGGGTCTGTTTCCCCAAACTGAAGCAAACATTGGGCATTATTATTCTTTTCAAATGCTTTGCTAATATGATAGGTAAATCTTCAGTTATCTGTAAGGTTGAAAATTTCTTCATGTTCAGTTGCTGTTGGTGTTCAATGAAGTAACTGTGTTTTTAGGGAATTTATCTTTCTCTTATTTTGAAATGTTTTTATACATTAAGGATATTGGACATTTTTGCTTATGTTGAAAATTTATTTGTGCATATACAACATGTGTGGCACTTTGTTCTGAACTGGGGCTCTGGCAGATGAGCCCCAGAAGTGTGAACCACAAGTTACGCTCGGGATGGTACCAATAGCTTGTAGTCACTGAAGTGGCTAGCACTGATGGGAGAGTAGATCAAAGTAAGCGATGTGACTCATGGGCTTATTAACCATCTGTTTGCTTTTTTTTTCCATCCCATTATAGTTTTCTTCAGCCTCCAAAGCCTCTATCTTCACTCAGCACTCTGAGGGATGGAAATTGGAGAGATGGTTGCTACTGATGCAGTTTTATGTCCCCTTGAAGAATGGGAAAGAAGTGAAAATGAGGGTTGTGTTACCTAGCTGGCTGGGTAACAGTGGGTGTTGGGATATTCTTTCCCTTTTGCGTTTTAATATATTTACTGCATTGTTTTTCAGTGGACCAGTCACCAGAGACTAACTATTGCACTTAAATATTTGCCTGGGATACTGCAACATTCTCAAATTCACAGTTGCAGTATTGTGACACTTAGATCTAGGAAGTTTTTGTAGAACTGCTCTGTACCTGAATACTTTTTGAAAGAATTGAAATGTATCAATAATGCTTTGCCATATGAGTTTTTTAAAGTAACTTGTTCAATTTACTTATGTGTTCTAAACATCTTTCCATTACATGTTCTGTATTTTAATACATTGCATATTTACAACTAGGTTCTATAATGTATGCTTTGAAATTTACTTTTTTATAGTTTACAGGAATTTTATTTTTTGTGCCTATTTCTTTTTACACCTATGTGAACCACTATGGAACAACTTAAATTTTGTGCCATAAAAATATTTTTGTGGTAAGGTACTATTTTTTTAGCTCTAGGGATATATCAGCAAAAATACATTATACAATTTGAGAGACATAATTTTGTGTTGAATGAGCACAACATAATCTGAAGCATTGCAAGGAGATAGCCAGACAGCAGAATTAAATGATCTTGTCTTTTTCATTATTAATTTATTGTCATACATGGATTTCATATTTATAATGGTGTCACAAGCTCATTGCATTTAATACTTGCAATGTTTGCTACTGTACCACAATTGATTTTCAATACTTTATTACAAAGGATGAAACTGTAATGTTTTATTAACAATGCTTCTGAAAATGAATGCATTTTAAAGCAAATAAATCTTTTTGATAGACCTTTTACAAAATTCATTTGCACTAATGAATGCTTTCTTATGGCATATAACTTAATATTTGTTACTGTGTACACTGCTGTTTTGGAATGTTCAGAAATAAAGAGTCTATTTCAGCAATATCAGATTATGCATGAATGCGCAGCATAAACAGTGTGAATACATACATATGTTTCACTACAATGGTGGAAATGGTTAGTGTTGCCATGTACAGGGCATTTACATCTCTAGCAGGGAGACTTAGAATACTCACATTTGTAAAAATTATTTTTCTCAAATGCTTCTGATAAGAAATGTGAGGTTTTCATTTTACAGCGAGATTTAGGTTCCATTTAGAAAGGCCACTGGAACTCAAGCAGCCTGTTACCCAGAAACACAATTATGGATGAACACTGTCGGTGGAGATTTTAATATATTATGGGAGTTGAGTTTGAAATACTTTCTCAGTATCTGTAAAATAACAAAATCCTATCATTATTCTCCTTTATATTTGATGTATACTGGGAAACCTGAAGGTACTATGGAGAGATTAGGCAAAGGGTTTTATAATAGAGTTCTACCTCTAATGGTCATTAGAGGTTTTTATTTTTTAAAGTGTGCCTTTTTATATAATTGTATCTGTAACTAAAAGGATTGGGTTTTAAAATAACTTGCACTTCAAATGAGCTAGAGGAGGTGAAGTATTATAACGCGACAACCCCATCTGAGAGGGCTTGCGGGTAAGGTTATTACATATTCCAAAGAAGTCACCCAGAGGTCCAGCAAGGAGAGACATTGGTTTATTAGAACTTACAGGAGACACTGATGATGGTTGACTGGTGAAGAAAGATCTGCCCAAGAAGTGCCAATGGCAGCTCCTCAGTGAAGAAGGAGTCCATGCCTCAGGACAGTACAGCAAACAGTTTTATAGTCAAGCAAGTAATTATCCAACTTGCTACATGGTGGTTACAATCACAGTGAGTAAGGGTGACACCCACATTGTTCTCAACTCTGCTCAATTAGCTGACTCCTTTGTTGGGAATATGCAGAGACCAGCCTTGGTAAGAGGCTGTTCCCTGAGGGAGGGGGCAGAAAGAATCCAGATGTAGGGAGAAAGAGTCATTGTCCAGACAATTACTTCACAGGTATGAAAGAGGAAGGTAATATTTATTGAGCACTTCTTCAATCACAAGAACTGTGCAAGATATTTTTTGTACATTGCCTAATCTCTGATTTAATTCTAGCAATCACCAGCTGTTATTACTATTTTAAAGATGAAGACACTGGATCCAGAGAACTGACATTAGCCTTGGGTAAATATTTAGCCAGTAGTGAAGCTGACTTGTGGATTCAGGTTTATCTGATTCAGGTCTGTTTCTCCCCACTATTATGCTCTCTTCCTGTTAACACTTTAGTTAGTATATTTTTAAAAAATCAGTTTTTATTCTGCAGAGACAAAGGATTCAAGTCAAATGTTTAATTTATATTCAAAAATGTCTGCTTAGCCCTTGGGATAAAAAATAAAGATCCTTCATTTGGTGTTTATATTCTTGTTGAGGAGAGAGTATAAACCATAAACAAGTATGTTAATCACAGCACGTTGGGTCATGCGTGCTGTGGGAAGAAGAGGGAAAAAGATCAAGTTAAAGGGAGTTGAGGAAAATAGGGGTGGGGAGAGAGTACATTGTTAAACGTTAATCTCGGTGTAGGTGTCATTAAGGATTTGAGACTTGAAGATGGAAAGTTAGTCCTGAAGATCTTTCACAACCCTTTTCACCTGGAGTTCCACAGAGCACAAAATAGTATTTAGTTTCTATTTTCACAGTTCTCCTTAGGATGGTATATAACTATTATTATTCTAGGTGTGCAGGAGAGAATTCAACATACTACAGACAATGGATGTCCGAGGGCAGTGGTTCTCAAAAGTGTGACTTCCACACTAGCAGCATCTTTTGAGAGCTTATTAGAAATGCATATTCTCAAGCCCCACTTCAGACCTATTGAGTCAGCCCTCCAGGTGATTTTCAGAACTCTCTTTCAGAAAGGCTGCTGGGAAGAAAGGAGTAGCCTGTGTGTTTGAAGAAGAGCAAGGACATCAGTGTGGAACCGAAGGAACAAGGAGGAAAGCCATTGAGACAGGGTCAGAAAGGTGATGGGGCAAGCCAGGCAAGGGCAGGTGGGCCACAATGTGGACTTGGATTTTACACTGAAATGGGAAGTTGTTGTATGGTTTTGAGCAGTAGAGTGCATGATTTGACTTACTTTAAAAAGCATTACCCTGGCATCTGATGAGGATGACCTGTAGGAGGACAAGTGTAGATGCCGGCAAAGTGAATTCCACTATTTCAGTAATCCAGATGAGATGATGAACGAATGTGATAGCAGTGGATTGGTATAAATGGCCAGATTCTGGATAGCTCCTAAAAGTAGATCCATCAGGGTTTCTTTGTACAGGATTGAGTGTGCCATGTTAACAATCAGAAGAAAAACTCCAAGGGCTTTGGGCTGGGCAACTAGATGGATGGAGTTCCTCCAACAGAGATGGGGGAAAGCTGTGGATGAAGGAGGTTTGAAAGCTGTGATTTTGTCTGAGATTACTGAAACAGGTTTAAGAAAAGAGGACTAAGGACTGAGACCTGGGCACTTACACCTTCTTTCTCATGTAAACAACTCTTGAGACAGCATGGGTAACAAACTGGAACTCATGTAGGAAAGGAATCCTGAGAAGCATGATTCTCAAATGTCATGTTGGGTTAACACTATCTAGTATGGTTTAATTTGTATTAGTCTACTGATGTGTAACAAGTTCCCAAGACCTGGGTTTAAAACAATATTATCTCACAGTTTTTAGTGGGCTGGAATCGGGCTGTGACTTGGTTGGGTTCTCTAGCTCAGTGTCTCATACAAGGCTGCAGTCAATGTGTCAGCCAGGATTCCAGTCATCTCAAGTTCACCTGGGGAAAAATTTGTTTCCAAACTCACTTTGTGTTTGTTGGCAGAATTTATTTCCTTATATGCTGTCGACCAGAAGTTGCCTTCAGTTTCTTGCCTTGTGGAACTCTCCTTGGACAGCGTACAACATAGTGTCTTGCTTCATCAGAATGAACAAGTAAGAAGATCCAGAACAGAGAGCCAGCAAATGGAAATTGAGGTCTTTTAAACCTAATGTGAGTTAGAAGCAGAAGCCAGTCACTAGATCCAGCCCTTATTTGGGGGAAGGGAATTACACAACAAAGTGAATACCAGAAGGTGAAGATTATTAGGGCCATCTTGGAAGCTGCCTGTGTGAAACATTGCCATTAGCCTTTAATCAATAATGCCAATCTAATTTCAAAAAATGGCTTTATCACTTTACATTTTTGCCAGCAGTGTATGAGAATTCTGGTTGTCCATCCTTGATATTTGTTAGTCTTTTGACTTTTTAATCTGTAGGTGTGTAGGTGTATGTAGTGTCTTCTTGTGGTTTTAATTTGCATTTCCTTGGTTGCCAGTAAGACTGAGTACCTTTTCCTGTTAATTCATTTATTGAGCATTTGCATATCCTCTTTTCTTAATTCCTGTTAAATATTTTGCCCATTTTTCTATTGGGGTTTTCTTAACTGATTTGTGGTAGCTCTCTATACATTCTGCTATAATCCTCTTTTAGTTATATGTTACAGAAATATCTTCATGCTATGTAGCTTGCCTTTTAACTCTCTTAATAGTGTTTTGATGAATAGAATTATCAATTTTAATATTACAATTTGCCATATATTTTTTAAAGGTTAGTCCTTTCATGTCCTGTTTAAGGAGTATTTCCTTTCCCTGGGATTATGAATACATTCTTCTTTATTCTAGAAGTTTTATTATTTTGCTTTTCACCTATAGGTTTTAATCCATACTGATTTGGTTGTTGCATATTGTATGAGGTAGGGCTATAATTGCATTTTATATTTTCCATGTGGATATGTAGTGTCCTAGTAATCCTTATTGAAAACTTCATCCTTACTTCACTGTTCTTTGTCATAAACCAAATGTCTTTATATGTGTCTGTTTTGAGGCTTCTACTTTCTATCAGAACCATACTGTTTTAATCTCTATAGCCTTATAATACATTTTCCTAACTAGCAGAGCAATCCTGCTACCTTTTTTCTCTCGAGTGTCTTGACTATTCTTCTCCCTTTGCTTTTCCATATACATTTTTGAGCAAACTGGTCAAGTTCTAGAAAAAGTCCTATTGGAATTTTGATTTGGATTGTATTCAATTTGAGGGAAGTTTTATCTTTAAAAGAATATATTTTTATTTTAAATATGTGGGATACAATTCAGGGTTAGGTATACAAATGTTCATCGTGTAGGTACCCTTGTTGATGAGGTGTGCTCCCTCTCCCCTGGCAGTTTCCCACCACTGTGAATCCTGCCCCCACCCGCCCCTGGCAGTTTCCCACTACTGCCAATCCCTTTTCTTGTAGTATTATGATAATTGTTTGAGGTATGCTTATGAGTGAGAACATGTGATACTCGGTTCTTTGATCTGTGATGGATAACTTAGTATTATATCCTCTAAGCCCATCTAACTTGCTGTGAAGTTCAAAATTGTGTCCTTCTTTATGACTGTGTGATACTCTGTTGTGTATATGTACCACCTTTTTTTAAAAATCCAGTCCACTTTCAGTGGGCAGCACAGTTGGTTCCATGTTTTTGCTATTGTAAATAATGTTGCAATAAACATGCATGTGCAGGTACCTTTTTCATAGAGTGATTTGAGTTCCTCTGGGTATTTTCCCAAGAGGGATTACAAGGTCTTATGGGAGGTTGATTTTTAGATCTTTTGGGACTCGCCACACTGTTTTCTACAAAGGCTGTACTAGTTTATACTCCCACCAATAGTGTAGAAGTGTTTCCTTTTTGCCACATCCTCTCCAGCATCTGTTATTTTTTGAGTTATTAATGATGGCCATCCTGACTGGAGTTCGGTGGTATCTCAGTGTGGTTTTACTTTGCATTTTTTTGATGACTAGTGAGGCTGAGCATTTTTTCATGTACCTGTTGGTTGCTCATATGTCTTCTGTTGAGAAGTGTTTATTCATGTCTTTTACCCACTTTGTAATGGGGCTGTTTTTTTCTTTTTGGCATGAGTTCCTTGTAGATTCTGGATGTTAGGCCTTTGTCAGATATACAGTTGGCAAATACTTTTTCCCAGTCTGTGGACCGTCTCCTTGCTGTCTCAGTGGTTTATTTGACTTTGCAAAAGCTTGTCAGTTTGATGAGGTCCCACTTGTCTATCTTAACTCTTATAGCATGGGCACTTGGGGTTTTGATTAGGAATTGGTTGCCAGTTCCAATTTCCCTAAGGATGTCTCCTGCATTTTCTAAGGTTCTTATAGTTTGAGGTTTTACATTTAGGTCTTTGATCCATTTAGAGTTGATTTTTGTGTGTGGCGATAGTTAGGGGTCTTGTTTTAATCTTCTGCATCTGGTCAGCCAGTTTTCCCAGCACCGTTTACTCCTCTCCCCAGTGGTTGGTGGTGGAGGCTTTGTCAAAGATGAGTGGGTTGAGAAATTGAGGTTTTGCTGTTCTATCCTGTCCCATTGCTCTATGCCTGTTCTTGTACCAATACCAGGCTGTTTTGATTATTGTAGCTTTATAATAAAGCTTAAAGTCTGGGAGTGTGATGCCTCTCGCTTTGTTTTTCCTTTTTGACTATTTGTGGTCATTTATGTTTCCATATGAATTCCTGTATTGTCATTTCCAGGTCTGAGAAGAATGTTGCTGGTCATTTAATGTGTATTGCGTTATATCTGTAGATTGCCTTGGGTAGGATTCACATCTTTTTTTTTTTTTTTTTTGAGTTGGAGTCTCACTCCGTCGCCCAGACTGGAGTGCAGTGTCACGCTCCTGACCACCGCAGCCTCGACCTGCTGGGCCCTAGGGATCCTTCCGCCTCAGCCTTCCAAGTAGCTGGAACTACAGGCGCACGCTACCACGCCCAGCTAATTTTTTAAATTTATTGTAGAGATGAGGTCTCACCAAGTTGCCCAGGCAGGTCTTGAACCTGCGGGCTCCCAAAGCGTGGGATTACAGGCTGAGCCACTGAGCCCGGCCAGGATTCACATCTTAACAATATGATTCTTCCAATCCATGAGCATGGAATATTTTTCCATTTGTTTGTGTCATCTTTGATTCCTTTGAGCAGTGTTTTGTAGTTTTCGTTGTAAAGGTCTTTGACTTCTCTGGTTAGGAAGATTCCAATGTATTTCAATTTTTTTGTGGCTATTGTGAATGGGATTGTGCTTTTTATTTGGGTTTCTGTTTGTTTATTATTGATGTATAGGAATGCAACTGACCTTTGCACATTTATTGTATACCCTGAAACTTTGCCAAAGTCCTTTATCAGTGCAAAGAGGTTTCTGACAGATTCTTTTGGGTTTTTGAGGTATAGAATCATGTCATCTGCAAAGAGGGATAACTTAACTTCCTCTTTTCTTATTTGGATACCCCTGATTTCTTTCTCTTTGCTCTAGCTAGGACTTCCAAAACTATATTGAAAAGTAGGGGTGAGAGTGGGTATCATTGTCTTGTTACGGTTTTCAGGGAAAATGGTTCTAATTTCTGTCTGTTTAGCAGTATGTTGGCTGTGGGTTTCTCATACATGGCTCTTACTATTTTGAGGTATGTTCCATCTGTGCCTAGATGTTTGAGGGTTTTTATCAAGAAAGGGTGCTAGATTTTATCACAAACTTTTTCTATGTTTAATGATGTAATTATGTGGTTTTGTCTTTACATCTGTTGATGTATTTAATTATGTTTATGGCCTTGTGAATGTTGAACCAGCTGTGCATCCCAGGGATGAAGCCTACTTGATCTTGGTGGATGATTCTTGAGATGTGTTGTTGGATCCAATTTGCTAGGAACTTGTTGAGAATTTTAGCATCTATGTTCATCAAGGATATTGGCCTGTAGTTCTCTTTCTTTCTTGGATCTTTACCTGGTTTGGGTATCAATGTGATGTTAGCGTCATAAAATGATTTGGGGAGAGTTCCATCTTTCTCAATTACCTGGAATACTTTCATTAGGATTGATATCTGTTCCTCCTTGTATGTTTTGTAGAATTCTGCTGGAAAGCCATCTGGTCTGGGGCTTTTTTTTGTTTGTAGTTTTCTTGTGACATAGTTGATTTCCTGGTTTGTTATTGGTCTATTTAGCATCTTGATTTATTCTTGTTTCAACCTTGGGAGGTCGCTTGATGTCAGAAAGTCCTCCATTTCGTTTAGGTTTTCAAGTTTATTTCCATACAGGTGTACATAGTAATATTTGATAATCTTTTTATATTTATTCAGGGTCAGTTGTGACATCATCTTTTGCATTTCTGATTTATTTGGACTTTTTCTCTCTTTTTCTTGGTTAGTCTAGCTAGGGTTATCCTTTCAAAAAACCAGCTTTTGGTTTCATTGGTTTTTTTGTATTATCTTTTTGTCTTCTATGTCCCGAATTTGGGCTTTTAATTTGGTGATCTGGATTCTTCTGCTGAAGTTAGGGTTTTGGTGGTCTTGGTTTTCCAGCTTCTTTAGGTGATTTGTTAGGCTGTTAACTGGTGATCTTTCCATTTTCTTCATGTGTGTTTGTAGAGATATGAATTCCTTTCTTAGTACTGTTTTCATGACATCCCAGAGATTTTGGTGAAATGTTTCTTTGTTTTCATTTTTCCCCAGATATCTTTTCATCTCTGTTTTGATTTAATCTCTGTCTTTGATTTCCATGTTGACCCAGGAGTTGTTTAGCATGATGCTGTTTAGTGTCCATGTCTTTTTGGGTTTTGGGGGAACTTTGATATTTATTTTTATTCCACTGTGGTCTGAGAATGTATATGGCAGAATTTCAATCTTATGGAATTTGTTTATACCTGATTAGTAGCTGAGGATGTGGTTGATCTTAGAGTAAATACCATGTGATGATGAGTAGAATGTATATTCTGTGGTTGTTGGGTGGAGTGTTCTGTAGGTATCAATTCCGTTTGGTCAAGCATCATATTGAGATTCCAGATCTCCTTGTAGACTTTTTGTCTTAATGATCTGTCTGTAATTCGCCTACACAAAGTAGGTATAAAAGAAAAAAATCCTAAATGCAGCAAGAGAGAAAGTTCAGACTACCTAATCAGGGAAGACCAATTAAAACAGTAGCAGACTTACCTACAGAAACCATTCAGGCTTAGGACTTGT
>CAUYQG010049339.1:93-18106 GCA_963574415.1 Tarsius wallacei | reverse complement strand
AGAGTTCAGAAGCTGGAAGAACAGGGTGTGTGAAGCCAGGCTACCTGTGTTTGAATGCTGCTCTGACACTTGTTACCTCTGGGACCTTGGACACAGGCTCTGTAAGCTTTATGTGCCTCAGTTTTCTTTTTTTTTTTTTTTTTTTTTTTGTTGGAGTCAGAGTCTCACTCTGTTGCCCAGACTGGAGTGCAGTGGCCGCTCCCGGCCACCGCGGCCTCGACCTGCTGGGCTCCGGCGATCCTTCCACCTCAGCCTTCCAAGTAGCGGGAACGGCAGGCCTGCGCTACCACACCTGGCTAATTTTTTTGATTTATTGTAGAGATGAGGTCTCACCAAGTTGCCCAGGTGGGTCTCGAACCCGCGGGCTCAGCCAATCCACTCACCTCAGCCTCCCAAGGCGTGGGATTACAGGCTGAGCCACCGAGCCCGGCTACCTCAGTTTTCTTATCTGTACTTTAGGTATAATGTACCATTTTGTTGTTAAGACCCAAATAAGCTAATAATTAAAACACTTACATGAACTTATTTGAGCAATTCCTAGCATATGAGCAATTCTAGCACATGGTAAGCACTTAATAAATAAAGTAAAGAGACTAAAATTTTTGCCCAGAAGTAGCTACATATATATATATATATATATATATATATACACACACATACACACACACACACACGTATATGTATATATCCAGATATATAATTTATCTAGCAATTTGCATGCCTATTAAATGTGGAGGTTGGATTTATTAAGTTCTATTTCTATTAACCATCTTAATATTCTTAAAATATATATTAAAATGTGATAAGGAATCAGGATAAAGAAAGACTGATTTTATATGCTAGTATTTCAGAAAAGAAATAAAACCTATTATTCAGAAAAAAGACCTCTCTTTCCATTCCAGAATGAATGCAACTAAGCAACCCCTAAAATGAGAAAATAAATTAGGACTTTATATTAAAGTTATAAAATGAGGACTAGAGTCAGCTCACAGAAGAAAGTTGTAAGAATTACCATGAGTACATGTACACTGATATTGACACTATAATATATAGATGTTGAATTTCTAAGCATAAATATATTCAGGAAAATAATCACAATGTAATAGCTAAGTTACAGCATTTTGTATTTTTTTCAATTAACTGTAACACTATATTAAATGCTATGACCATTAGAAATTGAAGTGATTCCCATATATTTATTAAAAGTCTTTTATCTATTATTGACATTAACTACTAGAAATCTGATTTATTATCTTCTACATTAATCCATTTTCTTGGTTGCAAAATATAGGCATCAACTGTGATTAAGGTAAATAGAACAGGACTGTGTGTTGTCTAAGTTCAAATGATGGGTGACCAAAACCTAAAATCATAAATCCATGACACTTACCACCGCGAGGTAGTTGAAAAGCATATATTCTGAAGATAAAAGAGCTAGACTTGCATCCAAAGCAGGAATTACTACTTGTGTGTTAATTCACAACATAATGGAGTCTCATGACTGTTACTTTCCCCATAGTAGACCACATGCAAAGTGTTGGAAACCATGTGAAAGTCTGTTGTGGAAACTAAATAAGATAATGTATCTAAAAGTCTCATAGACGTGACCTAATGCACATGTTGATATCCCCAGTCCACTTTCACTTTCCTTTGCCTTTACCAAAAAAACAAAAAAACAAAACAAAAAAAACTCGTGCTTGATAGTTACAATTCTGCATCTGTAACCAACCGGTACTGAAACTTTCTGTTTTACATCTTTGTTGACATTAATAAAGCACTTCAAGCTGGTGTGGGTGGATATTACTTCCTGTTGAAAAGAGAACAAAACCTTCAACAAAGAGCAGCTGGAGACAAGTACTGGAGAGAGGAAAAGCAGAAAGTGTTGCATAGCTTAGTCATTTAAATCACAGATCAAGTTAGCACAATAGCAGAAAAAATGTAGGGAATTTAAAATGTGTGACTTTGAGGCAAGCACATGGGATCTTTTCTTTGGGATCAACAGAGGAAATGAACTAAATGAACACAATTTCATATCTCCTGAGTTAGAAATAAAGACTGGGGTTCATAAGCAAATGTTTTATGTTATACTATAAATTTATTTTTTTAAATTTTACATAGAAACTTCTAAACAACAGATGACAAGCATTAATTGCATGAAAAGCAGTAAGTAATAATAAGAGCTATTGACTATTGAACTTCCTTGATATTTCATCATGTGTGCATCCAAATTAATTTGGTTTTAAAAAAAAATCCTATTTTCATACAAATGATTGACAAGCTAAAATCTAAAAAGCGAAAGCTAAATCCTTCAGGGGAAGATTATATTTTCCCCAAGAAATAAAACCTTGAGTACAAAACCATGTACTATCATGACAGAACTGGAAAATGAAGTAAAGACAAATTTTTAAATTGAGTTTTTCAAATGACACTGATTCTGATGTGGAAGGAAAAAAAAGCAGCAACTTTAAATTCTTAGCTGCTGCTACCACAGGCTAATACTACTTTAAAGTTTTCAAGTTAATGGTTCAAAAGATCACAAGCTCTCCATCTGTCAACATGAAGTCAAGCTGCATGTAATGATGAATATCTGTTACCTTGCTGATATAAAAGTTTCATCTGAGACTCTTTCTCTCTGGTTAATTAATGCAATAGGGAATGGACATGGCTCTGGAGAGAAATCTTTGCTGTGCATTGCAGGAGGGGGTTATCTCTACTTTAAAATGAACCAGCCCCTCAGCATTTTATGTTTTATATATATTTCTGAGGACTTGTATATTTATTACTTATTTACTTACTACTAATTTTAAAAATAAGTTAGGAGCTTTGCCTTACAAGGCAGTGCAATTTTAAATTTTGTAGAAGGCTTTATTTAAAAAGAGATATTTCTTAAAGACAGTGTTGGTCATTGCTATAATTTTTATTATCTGGCAGTCATGGAAGTCCCAAGTGACTGGAATTTCTGTTTTTAACTGAAGAAAGGATGGAGGTTGTATCTGTTTTGTTTTCATAGCTTCATTGAGGCAAAGTTTCAAAATGCTCAGGTTCATAGAAAATCTGAATTTGTAGCATATTCGTAAAGCTAGTAGTAACCCACAGAGAATCAGCATCATCAAACCCACTATTTGGTTTGAGTGAAAACTCATACAGTATTTCTTTTTCTTTTCTTTTTTCCTTTTTTTTTTTTTGACTTGGAGTCTCACTGTGTCACCCAGGCTGGAATGCAGTGGCACACCTCAGCCTCCTGCTTGGCTCAGGTGGTCCTTCCGCCTCAGTCCTCCAAGTAGCTGGAACCACAGGCATGTGCCATGATGTCTGGTTAATTCTTTGATTTATTATAGAGACGAGGAGGTCTCACCATGTTGCCCAAGTTGGTCTCGAACCCCTGAACTCAGGCAATCCTCTCACCTCTGCCTCCCAAAATGCTGGGATTACAGGCTTGAGCCACCACATACAGCTCAGTATCTAAAGGAGAAGTAAGGTATGGAATTGTGTGAGTGCTTCCTAGATGCCAAATTTCTGAGCAGAAAACTTAACTATGACAAGAGGATTGAGGGAAACAGTCAATAGTGCCCAGGCAGACACTTACAGATGACTTTGTCCTTAGGCTAAAACTTCTTCATTAGAGACCTAATGACTCTGAATCTGCATTCTAGACCATCTTCTCTGGTCTTGCAGTCAATAAACTTAGTGCTTCTTGCTTTCCATCGTCTTCTCCCATTTATCCTCAGGCTGTTAAAACAGGATAGGGAAAAGCATAAAGACATTACAAACTATTTATTTAGCAAACATGCAGTAAGTTCAGATAATATATAAGAACCTATCATAGGCACTTGAGTCATGATTCAATGGCATCTCAAATATGTAAAGAAATTATAGACTTGCAAATAAGTAATCTTATTCAGGAACAACGAGATAGATATTTATAGTAGAGATAAAATTATATTGTACTTATGAAATATATACCACTATAAATGCTCAAATGAACATCTGGAGCTTAGGGTTCTATTTATTTATCAATTCTGAAATACTTATAATCTTTAGCAGATATTAATTGAAACTTTATCGTCTATAGTCATCCATATCTGGTGTAGATAATGGAGTATTCTGGCAAGGTAACATTTAGTAACAGTATTTTCTACTAACTTTCTAGAAAACTTGTTATATGAAATAATTATCCTCATTTAAGTTAAACTTCAGAGGAAGCACAACTTACAAATTCATTTTATAAAAACAAATTGATATCAAAACATTGTAAAGATTGCACAAAAATTATACAGAAAAATCTTATTCACAAATATTGATGAAAATAATAACGTGACTCAGATTTATTCCATGAAGAAACATTCAGTAGGATATTGAGAAATCCATTATTATCATGCGTGATATTAGCAGATAAGGAACATAAGCAAAATACACATGAATGAATACTTAAATAATATTTAAAAGAAGCATGTGTACTTGCGCATATATCAATCCTAAATCCGGCATTTTACATGAGAGAAGAATGCTAAGGTCTTCTCTCCACCAATTTTAGGAAAAAGATGAGATTGACCAGTATAACTAGTAATGTATTGGATGTATCTTCAAAGTTAATCAGATAATGAAAATCAAAACATTAAAAAATCAGACAAAAGTTAAATTTTCTCCAAGAAAAATGTTAAACAGATTTTTAAAAATAGTAAGGTATTTTACTAAAATATCAGAATAAAAAATTTACCCAGAAATTAGTAGCCTTTATATGTGCAGTGAGTAGCCAGCTACATAATATGATGGATGAAATATGTCATTTAAAACAGCAACAAAAAATATCTATAAATCAACTTAACAAAAAATGTAAAGTCATCTCTAAAAAAAAAACACCCCAAAATATAAACTTGAACAAAGTAAAACCATACCATACTCATGAATAGAAAATTCAACATCAAAAAGCTACCCATGGTTTCTAAGCTAAATAGAAATTCAGTATAACTGTATTGCAAATAAGTTTGTTTTTTATTCTGTAGCTTAAAAATTGTGTTTAAAAGTTTCTATGGAAGGACAAAGAAGAAATAGTGAATAGCTAATTTAATGCTGATTTTAAAAAGGAAATGTGTGCTTGTGTGTGTGTGTTCATTTGCGTGTGTGTGGTGGAGAGGTGAGGGTGGTTAGAGATAGTCTATAATATATTAAAGCATATTATAAAAGCTCCATGATTAAATGAGTATAATATTTATGCATCAATAGATAACATAGACCAATTAAACTGAATAGATATTATAGAAATAGACCCAAGTGTGCAATACAATTTAGTAAACTATAAAAATGGCAACTCAAATATGTAGAGAAAATATAAACTAAATAATCCTATTCAGGAACAGCTAGATAGATATTTAAAATAAAAAAGATGATATTATACTTGTAATTATGAAACATGTGCCCCAAATATAAGCAATCTAAATGATTACATTTTTGGAGGTTGGAAGCATTAAAACAGGTGTTGGCAAGGTTGATTCCTTCTGAGGGTGTGAGGGAAGGACCTGTCCAGTCCTTTCTTCTTGGCTTGTAAACAGTGGTCTTCTTCCTGTGTCTCTTTACATCATCTTTCCTCTATGTGTGTATTTGTGTTTAAATTCACCCCTTTTCTAATGACACCAGTTATTGGATTATGACCCACCTTAATGACCTCATTTTAATTTGATTATGGCTAAGATTCCAACAATTCTTTTTTTTTTTTTTTTGAGGGGGCACATATCAACCCATAACCACTCCTAAGAATAGCTTAAAAATCCAGAAGCAAAATACACAATAAATTAGAACTGCATTAAAATGCAATAATTATTTATATATATATATTTAGTGAGACTGTGGGGGGAAAGTAACTGTTTCTTGTGACTATGGAAATTTTTAAAAGCCAAAAGGATATGACAAACTAAGTAACAAAATTACATAAGCATTTATTCATTGATCCAGCAATCCCACAGCTAGAAATCTAGCTCAGAAACAAGGCAAAAATATAAAAATCATATATACAAGATTATTGATTGTGATATTATTTATTAACCTACGGATGGAAAAATCCTGCCGTTCATTAGAGAGATATAAGGATGAACTGAATTAGAAATAAATTGCGAACTCTATTTAGTAGTCTTATTGTTATTAATATGTGCATACTATTGTCAATTTCTCACTTCAAGTATAAGTCCATATCCTGTCTTCTCCTAAACAGAGAGATTGCAAAAACTGCATATAAGCACTGCCTGAAATTTAGTATGTGAGTCAACAGTGGGGCAGAGAATGTAGAGTAGGGATGAAGGGTAGGGATGAAAGATGAGAAAAGTCCAAGTCACCAGAAACAATCCTTAAACAGAGGTGGGCAAATGACTTGGAAGAAGTTCTATACATTGAGAGAGAAGACTCAAGTTTTCAGAAGTGGAAGGGGTACCGGGGTTGGAGATTAATAAGAAGCAACAGACCAGGTCAGTAGTACAGAAGGGGAGCCCAGGGAGTCATCGAATTAATGGGAAAGGTCCAAGCTGTACTTCAGAGAGTTGACGGTGAGAAGGTTTTGGCAAGAAGAGGGTGACAAGTTTTGAGTTGGAATGACAATGGTATGATCTGCTTGGTATCCAGAATGGGAGGAAGAAATGCAGGAATGAGAACAACACACATTTCATAGCATTTAGAATATTGAGGGTTATATTTACCTTTTAAAAATTCCACGTCATCTACTATACAATGTCTTACTCTGAGACTAATGTATTTAATGTGCCCCCTGGTCATGATTTCCATAAAGCAGAGATGCATGTGTGCTTTCATGCAAAGAGCCAGGCTGTGGACTACAAAAACCTCTGGTCTAAATCAATCAAGAGACTCTAGGCAAATAATCACTCTGAGCAGTGATTTTTTTTTTTTTTTTCACTTATAAAGTGGGGCTGGTAGTGATATACAAGATACTGGATGTGAAGATGTTTTCTCAATTAGACAGAACTTTCTCCTGAACACAGAGAGTATATGAATCCAGGATGGAAACTCAACTTCATTGCTTCATTATAAAGCAGAAAATAGTAATAATGAATAACAGTAATAGTAATATACTAATGGTAGTAGGTGCAATACTTTGAGATATTTCATACAGAATTTCAGATATGTTATTTGATATGATATTTACTAACTCACTAAGATGGGACTAAAACTCCACAAGCACATTAACACATTGTCATGTTCTTAGCATAGCTACTCATAAAGCGACTTTCTAAATCATCATACAGTCACATCTTGTGTAGACAAGTTTTGGTCATGACCCTAACATAAGAATGTAGAAATAATAAGCTGCATTCACTGAAACCAATGCTATGAAATGGTCCAAGGTTTTGTTTAGTGAAATAAAGTAAATAGGTAGGCTCCTCTGCCTTCAAGGAAACTAGATGA
Source organism: Tarsius wallacei (assembly GCA_963574415.1). NCBI lineage: Eukaryota > Metazoa > Chordata > Mammalia > Primates > Tarsiidae > Tarsius > Tarsius wallacei. The sequence continues at coordinate 10,699 of CAUYQG010049339.1, read as the reverse complement.
ATAGATAATTCTTGTTTTTGGATTCACTATTATCCTACTGTTAGGTTCAAATTAACACTTTGGGAGATGTTTTTCTAACTTGTTTGTTTTATTAGAAACAGAAAAAAATGTTAATTTCTGAAACTTTAATTGTCACACTGACAAAAATTGACTTAGACATTCTGCTTTGAGGAAGAATAAGTTTGAATATTCTATTACACAGTACTGTGATTATGACAAATAACATTGTGGTGTATATGTCAAGATATCTAAAAGAGAAGATTCTGAATGTCACCACAGAAAAATGAGAAATGTTTACAGCAATGGATATAGTAATTACCCTGATATACCATACTATGTATACATGCATTGAAACAACACATTATACCCCTTAAATATGGACAATAATGTGCCAATTATAAATAAACGTTTAATGAATATAACTTGGTAGAAATGATTCGCCTGCAGGAATATGAATGACTATATTCTTTAGACTGGGGAATTTGCAAGGATATTAATATCTGGTATCAGTAAGCGTTAAAAAAAAAAAAACCACAGGTTTAAAGATTAGACTTCATGGACTTGCGTATTGCTCTGCCAATTGCCAGCTGTATGTTTTTGATAGTATATGTGATCTTTCTTGCCTCAGAGTTGTCAATTTTAAAATGAGAAGCAAGTGGTTTTTTCCACCATAGACTCTTTGTATTTGAAAAGTGCCTGTATCATAGGAAGTGTTCGATAAAACAGTCCCTCATCGTTATTCCTTTCCATATAGGATGATAAAGAGGAAAACAAGGTGTAAAATATAAGCCTGTGCGTTGAACTCTAAATGCAAGGTGGGATCCTGGATTAGACTCTGGAATAGGAAAAAAACAACATCATTCAAAAAACAAACAAAACCCAAACAAAAAACCCTTGGTGAAATAAAAATAAAGCATGCAGTTTAGTTAATAATTTCACTGTGGCTATATAAGATGTTAACATTAGGGAAAGCTGGTTGAAGTGCATATAAATCTTCTGTACTATTTTTGCAAATTTAAGTAAGTTTAATATTTCAAAGTAAAAGTCTAAAAAGTCATAAAAATATGTACATCGAAATATGATATTGAAATAGTCTCATCATATAAATAGTTGGCTAAATGATGCAGGTTACAGAACATGTATGAAATAAAGTTGTATTTCTTTTAAAAGGTAAATCTAAGCATGAAAAAGCCAGGAATATAGAAAAATAGGTTTACAGTGATTCTTTTAATATAAGGAAAGTGTGAATGATTTTTGAGCAATGTTTTTGTCTACATTTTCTAATTTTCTGCAACAATACTTTTTTATTTTATAATAAAAAATTGTTGAAACCAAATGTCGTTTGGTTTAATGTATAAGACATGCCTTTTTAAAATTCAGTATAATAATTTAGCTTTTATCTTGTTCCAATAAAATTAAACTAGTTTATCTGCATAATATTTTGAGTTACAACTAAAAATTACTGAATACAATTTTATCATTTTATTTCAACTCATGAGCTTCTATTTGAAGAAATGGAGTCATTACTTCAAAATGACAAGACATTTAAAATATGGATGTCTAAAATATGTATAAGATACAGTGTTCATTAAGATCTAAGAAACAGAATCAAGACTCAAGTAATCATTGTTCCAAAATATTGAACATAAACTATTTGATTTTGCCCTTATGTTGGAAGTCTAAATCAGACCATTAATTCAAATAACATGCTTTGAGAAAAATATTTTCATATTACAGGTTCTTCTGGAATAGATAACTCAAAATGAATAAAACTCGATTCCTACCCACAAAGAATTTCTAGTAACATGAGTCAGCATGTAAGCAAAAATTTACAAAAGACACAACACATGCAACACATGGTAGAACATCATTCATTCACTCTGTGTTGTAATGAAGTCAGAATTTTACGAAAGAGATATCAACTGAGTTGAGTTTTGAAGTACAGATGACAATTCTTATGAAAGACAAAGAGAAAATCATTCTAATCAGAAAAGAATAACACTCACAATTTCATAAATAAAATGGTGCATGATTATCTAGTAGTTCCTTAGGCTACAGAAAGTCTGACTGACAAGAGTTTAAACTGTGAGATGATTTCTTGTGTGAATATAAGAAATATAAGCAGTCATACAGTTGGTTCAGCAACTCTATATTAAAGTTAGGGTGTTGGTTTTGTATATTTCTATTGTGTTAATGTTTCCCTCATGATGAAATATGGAGGAAGATGACAACCACATCTCCAGGAATAATATCCTGTTTTTTCTGTGAGCCTTACTTCTTTTATCAGGAAGTAAACATATTTCACAGAAGCTGTTTTAAAGTTCCAGTTAAGTGTCATTAAACAGATCTGGATAATATTGTTCTTTTTAGGTTCAGAGTCTAGGAATAACATCCAGTCTCTTTAATAAATGATAGTCAAGAGTAAAGAGAAATGAATTTGTTCAGACTATGTAACAGGGTTTGCCAAGAGTGCATTAAGGAAAATTAAATATATCAGTACTGCTGGACAGTAAACTACAAATAGGAGAATATCAAAGGGTGATGCTAAAACATATCAGCAAGTTTCAGAGTATAAGAGAGAAAACAGCTTTGCTGGAGTGGTCAGGAATAGATAAAAAGAATTTAAAATAGCGGTACTATATTTGGATTTTCAGAGGTGTACTATGGTGTTGGTGGAAAAATAAAATAGGATAAATCAAAGTAGTTACAAATAAGTGGAGAGGTGTTCCATGTTCATGGTTATTAAGATTTAGCAATATTTTAAAAATGTTTTTCCAACTTAATCTAAAGATTCCATGCAATTCCAATCAAAATCTAAGCAAGTTTCTTTGTCGCTATGGATAAGGTTGTTTATATAGAAGACAAAAGATCCATTATAAACAACACAATACTGAAGAGAAACAAAGTCAAAGAACTGATACTATCTCACTTAAAAACTTACTATAAAGCTATAGTAATTGGTATTGGTGAAAGAACAGAAGAACAAATCAACGGAACAGAATACAGAACCCAGGCATCTACCCACACACATACAGTCAAGTGATTTTTGGCAAGCAAAGACAATCCAATGGAAAATTAGATTTTTTTTTTCTTCCAGCAAGTGGTGCTGGAGAGATATGCACATGCAAAAAAATAAATCTAAACACTGACTTTACACTTTTCACAATAATTAATTAAACATAGATTGTAGACCTAAATGTAAAATGCAAAACAATAAAACTTATAGAAGATAACATAGTTTTGGCCATGTTGGGTTTGGCAATAAATTTTTAGATAAAGCCACCAAAAACATGATTAATTTTTTTAAATTGGCAAATGATATTTCATTAAAATTAAAAAACTTCTACTCTATGAAAGACGCTGATAAGATAATGAAAAGGCCAGTCACAAACTGGCATAAATTATTTGCAAAACACATATCTGATATAGGGCTTGTGTATAAAATATGTAGAGAACTCTTGAAAGCCAACACTAAGTAAAGAACCAATTAAAAGCCAGGCAAAAAATATTAACAGATCTCACCAAAGAAGTTATATGAATGACCAGTAAGCATATAACAGGATATTTAACATCATATATTATTAGAGAATTGCAGATTGAAAGAACAATGAGGTACTAATACAAACTATTTGAAAGGTTAATATCCAAATCTTTGACAAAACTAAATGCTGTTGAAGATGAAAAATAATCTCTCACATCCTGAATGAATTTAGATTCATTTTCTGTTGGAATGCAAAATGGAATAGTCACTTTGGTAGACAGTTTGGCAGTTTCTTAAAAAGCTGAATGTACTATTACCACACAATCCAACAATCATCCTTCAAGGTATTTACCCCATTGATCTGAATATTCACATTCACATGACATCTACACAGAAATGTTTACAGGAGTTTTCTTCATCATTGCTCAAATTTGGAAGGACCCAAAATGTCTTTTGGTGACTGCACAAGCAAACCGTGATCCATACATAGACTGAAATTTTATTCACCAATAAAAATAATTAAGCTACCAAGGCACGAAAAAAACAAGGAGAAACTTTAAGTACACATTGCTAAGTGAAAAAAGCCAATCTGAAAGGTTATATACTGTAAGATTAACTATGTGACATTCTAGAAAAGGTAAAACTATGAAGACAGTAAAAAGATCAGTGATTGCCAGGGTTTCAGGAGAAGGGGAGAGAGAAAAATGAATAGATTAGAGGATTTTTCGGGCAGTGAAACTATTTTTATGATACTGTAATGGCAGATCTATGACATTCATTTGCCAATTCCCACAATGAATGAAACCTAACATAAACTATGAACTTCAGTTAATAATAATGTATCGACATTGGGTCATCAATTACATAAAACATATCACACTAATGTGAGATGTTACTAATAAAGAATATTGTGGAGTAGGTGGAAGTATGAGGGGGATCAACAAAAACCCAGAATTATTTTTTGGAGTGTAGAACTCTTGTAGTACACCTGAAATTTGTTCCTTAGGATCAAGTGGCCAACCAAAGTTTTTATCTGGAAATTTTGAGAAGGTTGCCTCACAATTTGCAGAAGAAATGTCCTGAGTTGTGGCAAACAGGTGACAACACACCAGTCCACACCGTGCCAGGTATTCAGCAGTGTTTGACCAAAAATGGCATGAGCCCTGTGCCCCAACCTTCCTATTCATCTGATCTTGCCCGAAAGACTTTTTGTGTTTCCCAGTATGAAAAAAGTCCTTAAAGGGAAACGTTTTACCAGTGAAGAAGAGAAGAAACAAAAAAACAGCAGAAGCACTAAAAGGCATCAAAATTGACGAGTTCAAAAAGTGTTTTGAGCAGTGGAAAAAGCATTTCAATAGGTGTAGGGCATCAAACAGAGAGTACTTTGAAGGTGTCTGAAGTTTAAACATGTAAGAATAAATGCACGATTATTTGGGGTACCAGATATGGTGGCTCTCGCCGGTAATCCCAGCACTTTGCAAGGCAGAGGCAAGAGGATTGCCTGAGTACAGGGGTTTGAGACCAGCCTGTGCAGTTGACGAGACCTTGTCTCTACAATGAAAAAAAAAATTAACCTGGCTTGGTGGTGCACACTTGTGATTCCAGCTACTTGGAATGCTGCGGCAGAAGGTAGTTCCAGTTACTCGGAAGGCAGAGGTGGGAGGCTTGCCTGAAACCAGTAGGTCAAGGCAGCAGGGTGCGTGAGTGTGCCACTGCACTCCAGCCTGGGAGAAAGAGTGAGATTCCGATTCAAAACAAAAAGAAAAGTAAAATAAAAAGTAAAAATAAATAAATATCCAGTTTTAAAATAAATCCCCCCCCATATATGGAATGCTCTATACTCTGTGTTTAATTTTTCAGTGCCTGAAACCCCCAAAATAAAGTATGTACTGATTAAAAAACAAAGAAAAATGTAAGTAGCAATAAACAGATAAGTTCAAATTAGGGCAAAGATAATGGAATTGGAGAAAAGAGGATGATTTGTGAGTTATTTAAGATGTAACATCAATGTCACTTGGGGTTAGATTGTATCATGGAGATGGGGTCAATGAAAGAAAGGGCAGAATCTGAAATAACTTATGATTCTGACTTAAGTACCTGGATGATGTTAATCGTGGTAGAGAGAGCAGATTATGGTAAAGAACAAATAATGATTTCATCGTTGAGTTTTACATGATAAGGGCAAACAATAAAAGAGAAGCCCTATAAAAAATACAGCATGGTTCACAATTTAAAAAAAAAAAAAGCTCTCTTTTCAGAGATATGAGGGATTCAGTATGTTTAAAACAGGTTTTCACTTTTTGCTAATCTTGTATACTCTGTAAACCAATTTTAGAATGTAGTGAGAAGATTTTAAAATCTGCTTAGACCATGCTAATAAGAGCAAAAGTAAAGAGAGTTGATCCTTTAATGACTAAAAATAGTCACTCATTGTACTTAGTACTGAGTATTATTTCCAAATTATTAGGCAACCTGATTTTGCATAGCACCAATAGTGAAGGGGAACTAACTTATATGAAAGCACTACAAATCCTTTAGCATGAGATGCTTCAATTGTGCCTCCGAAAATATTTTGATTTCTTTGTGTAAGTGCTACTGCATATCATTGCCTCCAACTACATACTTACAACACTCTTTGAAAATTGAACTGGTGGTTTAGATAGCATATCACAACAGTGTAGCAAACCAGAAGGATATTAAATGGATATGCAAATTGATTCATGAATATGAATAGTATCTGAAGTTACAGATACTGTCATAACATCATAAAATTAAAAATAGGATTTTATTATAAAGACTCAGGTTCTACAGAATAAAATAAAAATGGCAAACTATTCATAGGATTTTAGTTTTATGAAAGACAGCATTTTTCTATTCAGGATTTCTTTTTAATGAAAAAATAAAGAGTATTTTAAGTACTGATTGATTCTTAAGAGGTAGAGTACAAAATGCTTACTTTGCTTTAGTGATAATAATTCCTAATAATTTAATAATGATATTTTTTTCACAAAGTACTACATTAAAAGATGTCATGGGTTACTTGACTCTTGTAAGGCAAGTAGGGCAGGTGGTGATACACCTGTTTATACATGAGTAAACTGTGACTCAGAGAATTTAAGAAAGTTGCTTCTATCAAAACTTACATTGGGTTCCAAGGCTGGTGACTAAAACACAGAACACTTTACATCTCACAAGTCTCTTAGAGTCTTCTAAAGTTTAAGTCTGTGGTTGTCATTTTTGTTTTATGTTACTTTTGTTTTGCTCTACTTTGGAAGTCTTGTGGATCATAAGGACGAATGCTTTGAAACCCTAAAGTGGCTTCTTTCTCAAGTAGGTATCCTTGAGGCATTGAGGGTAGCTACCCTAAGGAGAAATGAACAGGTACTCCATGACCTGGAGAGTGGGCTGCAGGTGTACAGTCATGTAAAGAACATGTAAAAAAGAAGCTGCTATAGTTTCCAGTAAGAGCTGTGAGAGAACTCAGTGTCAGTCCTGGGTCACCATTCTAGAACTGGTCAACATCAAGCAGGATCCCACTCCTATGTACACATTTTTGTGATTATGAAAATGCTTGGTGGTATTACCCAGTGATTTCTCTAGACCTTCTCAAAAACAGAATGTACAACCAATGAGGGAACAATGGATCATGCCATTACCTGGTTCATTTGAGAAACTTTCATCTATAATTATATGTCATTCAAATTTCAATATATTTGAATGGCTATATAAATGTCATCCAGCTCAGATCAGCACTAATGCCATGTGCATTAATTAGACAAGCCTCCTCCCTCATTGTTCTGTAATTTTGCTTTTCTTCATCTTATTTTATATGTTTTTCCTGGAAGGCTTTATACATTTTCTTTCATTGGAAATACCACCTATAGGTTGAAAATCATAAATCTCTTTCCTAAAATTAAGACAGAAAACACTACTGTCCACAGAGCATGTTGACTATATCGTCCTGGACACAAAACTGGGATTATCCAACATTCCTTTGTGTCCCTCTTCTGTCACTTAAAATTGGTCATTATTTTCGATGCAGTCCTCACAACACCAGCAGGTAGTGTGTTTCTTAAAGGAAATGTGTTGTGTCTCATTCATTACTCAAAACCATTTTAGGTTTCCCACAGTCTACATGGGAAAAATAAATCTAAATTCTTACAGTACAGTCAAGACTTTCTATCATGTGGCCTTTTCCTCTGTCCCAGTTTCCAGTCACTATACTAGACCCTTGCAGTTCTAGGAATAAACAAGTCTTTTGTTTCTTGTTTCCTAGCATTGTTTTTTTCCATAGATTCTTATCTGTAATAAAAATGCCCTTTTCTCCCTTGTTCACCAAGAAATTTTCTACTCAACTTTTGAGGCTCAGTGCAATTGTCTCTTTCCGTGGAAAGCCTTTTATTTCTCCCTCCTTTGTGGTGTAACTGTCCTTTGTATATAACTCTATTGTAACACCTTTCAAGTGGTATTGCTTTTATTTGTTTATGTGTCTAAACATGCCCGGTCTCATCTACATGGTGTCACTGAAAATAGTAACTAAAATATGAATTTCTTGAGTTCATAGCATTTTGATGCTGCTGTTTTATTGAGAAAACATTTTAAATTGTAATTAAAAACAAATTATTTAGTATCCAGTATTTTGTATTGGCAAAATATGCACAATATGGCCGTCTAATGTCTCTTCTGCATCTCATCCTGTCCTGGTGTCTAGATGGGAGATAGTCAGTTGCAAAGAAATGGAGAAGTTAAATGGGTCATGATGAAATGGCATGCTTGAAAAGCAAAATTTCATGACAAAGGGGTTGAGAATGTTTTTAGATAGGAAAGGTCAGACACATTGGAACGTATATGACTATACCTATATAACTATTAAGGCAACCATTATATGCCCAATACATATCATATATATGATATATTTCCTTTTCCAGGGTAGTCCGATTTGCTTTCTGATAAGCTTACATATTTTCTACAAAATAGCGATCAACTTAGACCCTAGGATTAACCTAAAATACAATAAAAGGCACCAAAACATGCAAGATGGCCACCTGAATTCACTAATTCTATAGACCAATGTTTTTTAAACTTCTTTTTGAAAAATGATCATTATTCTAAGGAAGCTTGTTAGACATTTTATCTTAACCCTTCCCCAAAAATTTTAACACCACAGATATTCTGCAAATCTCTTTATGTATGTATATATACGTGTTTGTGTGCGTGCATGTGTGTGTGAGTGTGTGTGTGTGTGTGTGTGTGTGTGTGTGTGTAAAATAACAGGAATATGGTATTTTTACTTCCCTGAGGGGGTGGATTGCCCCCATTGAGAAAGCATACTTTAGAAAAGGGTCAGAAAGAATATTCAGTTTACAACTATTACTAACCACAGACATAACGGAACCTTCTCCCCTGCCTCATTTCCTTTAGCACAATAAGACAAACTGAAATTTTGTCAAATGTGACTAAAATTGGTAGACTTCAGAGTAACTGGCAATCCCCAGGGACTTCTCAAGCTCCCTACTGACTCCAGCAGAACTTCTCTTAAGAATGTTTCTGTGCTGCTTTTCTAGACAAACTGAAACTTCTCGGGAAAATAAGGGCCAAGCTGTTAACCAGATTTTCTGCTACACTTGAAAGGAGGGTCACGTCAAGGGTTTGCTTTCTCAATATGTATATTCTAGGGGCATTCGATTATTAATGGTACTTTTTCAAAGTCGTGCCTACATATTTATCTGTGTTTGGGTAGAGAGTTGAGGCCAATACGGGTTGAACATCCGTACCAAAAGGAATAAAGGGAAACCATCTGTGCCAAAGTTTTAGATTATTTACACAGAAACATTTTCTTAAACAGTAAATTCCTGGAGGTTGTCCCAGCATTATGGGAATCTAAATCTATTCTTCTTACTGGCAGACAAATAAAGAAATGAACAAATTCACATCAGTTATATAATATAAAGAACCTATAATTCACTCAATAACACCTATTTATTGAGTAATACTTTGGGGATTGAAAATTGACACAAGAAACACAAAAAACAATCTTGTAAATCTTTAAAATAATAAGACTAAGACTTTTAAAGTCCAGGGTATGTTCAAATGTTTCTTCATCCATGAGATTCCATTTCCATCAGAAGCAGAACCTTGTTACCTCATTGCCAGGCTCTCAGTTTATTCTATTTTATATTTTTAGATGAAAGTAAAATTAGCATATGTAATTTTGAATGCTAATGATAATTAGTTTATTGAATCACACAACCAATATAGAACTCTCACAGGCAATTTTCACTCCAGATCATGCAATATATAGATATAACAATAGGCAAGTCACAAAACTTGAAGAAATTTATTATTCATGTGTGAACTGGAAGATCCTTGTGACTGTTACTTGATTGCTCTTCCGCACCTTTTCGTTCAAACAATTTTTCAAGTATATCCTATTTTGGTGGGTCACCTAGGCGAATTTAGCAATTCTTCATCAATAGAAATGGAGCATACCAACAACAATTGCCAATTGTTGGAAACGTCGACACTACTAAAACCTTCTAGTTGTAAGGAGAACCAGAAAGGCAGAGTAAGACGGAAAGCTAGAGCATCTGCAGTTTGGCTCTTAGATTACCCCAAAAGGACTTGCTCTAATGTGTTTTTATGTGAAATATGAAATTTACTGACTGAAAATTATTGTTCCAGAATGATATTAAGAAGAGAGACTCCTAAAACTGACTTTCAAACCTTTTAAAAAGGATGAAGTCCAGACCTTGGTTTATGCCTGCTTGAGTGTAGGACTTTGACCTCATAACTAAAAAAAAGAAAAAACGAAGAAGAAGAAAAGGAATTAGCATGGCATGGTGGTGCACCTGTAGTTCTAGCTAATCAGGAGGATGAGGCGGCTCACTTGAGCCTAAGAGGTACCATACTACTGCACTCCAGCCTGGGAGACAGAGCAAGACCTTGTCTCGACAAAAAAAAAAAAAAGGAAAAAAGGATAACTTTATTACCTGAGAGAGAAGACATATGGCTCACAAGTGTGATGATAACTCCCTCTCCACAGTCAGTGGCCTTTTGCATTCAAACTAAATGTCCTTCATCACAGGGAGGACTCCTTGGAGTACAATATTCCTTATAATGCTGAAG
>CAUYQG010049334.1:0-29889 GCA_963574415.1 Tarsius wallacei | reverse complement strand
CTTTCTGTTGCCTTTAGTTCCTTTCACTTGTACCTCTTTAATCACTCTTTGTTCACCAATTTTTAACAAAACTTGGTGGTAGTGTAAACTAGTACAACCTCTGTGGAAAACAGTGTGGCAATTTCTAAAAGATCTAAAAATCGACCTTCCATATGACCCTGCAATCCCCCTACTGGGAATATACCCAGAAAGACACAAATCACTCTATAAAAAAGACACCTGCACACATATGTTTATTGCAGCATTGTTCACAATAGCAAGAACATGGAACCAACCATGTATATATATGCTATATATGTCCATGCTATATATGTGCTATATATGTCCATATGCTATATATGTGCTATATATGTCCATGAAGAAGAATGGATAAAAAAATGTGGTACATATACATGATGGAATATTATGCATCCATAAAGAAGAACAAAATCATGAACTTTGCAGCAACCTGGATGGACTTAGAGTCTATAATACTGAGTGATCTTTCACAGAAACAAAGAACTGAGTATCACATGTTCTCACTCATAAGCGGGCTGACCTTGAACAACTATTATAATACTATAAGAAAAGGACTGGCAGTAGCAGGAAACTGCTGGGAGGGGGGCCGGGAAGTGGGATTGGCAATAGTGGGAATCTGCCTGGGGAAGGGGGTGTACACCCTATCAACAAGGGTACCTGCATAATGAACATTTGTATATCCAACCATGAATTGTACCCCACATCTTTAGAATAAAAAAATTAAAGTAAAAAAAAAAAAAGAAAAACAAAACAAAAAAACTTCCTATGGTTTCCTTTCACTTAAGACCTAAACTTCTTTCCCTGGCTTGCATTCCCATACTCCCTGCCAAGGCTGAGGTTGCACAAGAACATACCTCTAATCAATGTTTCCTGTTCCAGGAATTTAATGCATTGGGTCTGAAAAATCATTTGGGAATAAATATATTGAGATATTCTTTAAACCAAAGGTTTGGGGATAACTGGAGAGTCAAGAATGTCTTATATGTATCCATTCACAGGTATGTTTCTTATACATCTCTGTTGTGTTGTCATGTGTCAGTTAGTATTTACTATTTTTTTTTTTTTTTTTTTTAGTTGGAGTATAACTCTGTCGCCCAGACTGGAGTGCCGTGGCCGCTCCCGGCCACCGCAGCCTCGACCTGCTGGGCTCCGGCGATCCTTCCGCCTCAGCCTTCCAAGTAGCTGGAACTACAGGCGCGCGCTACCACGCCCAGCTAATTTTTTGATTTATTGTAGAGATGAGGTCTCGCCAAGTTGCCCAGGTGGGTCTCGAACCCGCAGGGTTATTTTCTCCCCTCCCCACTCCCTGCCTTCACCCCCCTCCCCCCCTCCTCTCCTCTCCCCATCTCCCTCCCTACTTCCCAAATCCTCCTCACTGAAAAGGAGTCAGTCAAAGGGATATGTCAGTAAGTGCTCTCAGTATGTTTCTGAAGTTTTTTTTTATGGAAATAAAAAATGAAAGTGCCATTTTTAGACCTAAATATAAGAGGGAAAAGATACTACCAGGTTGACTTCATCGTGGAAAGGCTGTTGGAGAATAGGGAATGACGAGGAGAGAGAAGATCTTTGGGCCAGGGAGAGGGGAGAAGTTGGCAGACTTAAGCTAAAGGGTAACCTCAGCTGGCAGCGTGAGTGTGAAAGAGCTTGGAACGGCAAGAAGCCGTCCTTAGGGTGAAGCAGTCATGACGCCATTATTCCTGGACTGCGGAGCAAGATTCTAACTGGAGAGAGCGAAGCTTTCTCCTGTGAGTGGATAAGTCAGAGAGGGAGGGCCTTTAGTGTAGTCAGAGACACTTGGGCTGGGTGGCCGGACTCCTTGTACAGCCGTGGCCAAGTTGCTTACAACCTCTGGACTTTAGTTTCTTAATCTGAGAAAAGAAATGACTTGTCCTGGATTACTTCCAGTGCTAACGTGTTGTGCCTCTGGAAAGGAACTTGGAACTTAGATGTCATTGGAACAATTTGGATTTATGGGTTTTTAAAAACAGCTTCCTCCCTACTTTTTATTCCTGATGGATGGTTCCAAGTTTCTTTAGTGTTTTGAATTTTAAAAAATGGACATAAACATTTATTACATGGAAGCCAGTAGCAAATCAGATTATACAGTTAGGATTGGAGTTGCTAGTAATATATATTTTAAAAAATATATTTTCGATGAGTTATGACTTGAAAATGTTTATTGGCGAGAAACACCTTTGCCAAACTTACAAGCAAGAAAGAGTTAAAACTGCGAGTATATCTGTGCAAATGACAATCTTGCTATACATCGTCTTATAAATTAACTTCTATTTATATACTTTTGAGTATTTTAAGATTTTATCTTTTCTACTGTTCCAGTTGTTAAAAAATATCTTTCATGAGAAAGGAGAGAGTGTGTGTTCATTTTAAGAAGCCAGTGTACGTTAAATTGAGAGAAATTTGAGTCTTTTGCTTTATATGGAATAAAGGATTTATAAACTATGACTTCTTATTTTAAACTGTAAGCCAAGTTTGTATTGTAGTTAATCCATATTGCCAGTGCTAACCAAGATTGATTAAAATCTGGTTTTGTAAACTTTTTAATCTTCCAAAGTACACAGGAGGGAGTTGAGTCTATTGTTTTTCTCACCCTCTCCCTGCCTGTAGCCCTGAGGGTCTCTTTGGTCTCAAGTGGACCAGGCTGTTCTACCAAAACTTGCATTTGTAGTGAGGACAGCTACAGGTGGACTCAGTCTCCTGAATGTTTTGATCTTTACCTTCATAGAAGTGTTGTTCGAGTGTTGGCCTTGGCGTGATAGACTACATTTCTCTTCGTTCTGTAGCTACTGCTGTATAGTGCTGACCATGTGCCAGACACTGTTCTGAGTTATTTTGTGTGTGTTAACATGTTTAACTCTTACAGTAAGCCTGTGGCCAAAAACGATTGCTTTCCTCCTCCTCCTCCCTCTGCCTTTTATTTTTTTTACAGATTGTCCTCCTTTGGCATCAAGGCAGACAGGTAGCTTGGCCATAGAACGTAGTTGAGATCCCCAGGATCTACTCAGCACTAGCGGTTTGTCCCCAGGGAGTAGTTTTCTTTCTAGAAGCAGACTTGTCACATACCCATAGCAGCAGCCAGGTCTATGTGTAAAACCAGCCCAGGGAAAAACCAGCTTTTGCTTGGGTTGTCATGGCGCCTGATGTTAAAGGTACCCAGTGCAGAAAGCTGCATTCTTAAAAAGGGGTGTCATAGCCATCTTTCTTTTTTCAGTTGCTCAGATCCAACTGAAATGCCGCTGCTGGTTCTCCCAGCAGGGTGTTTCCCTTGACGAGCCCCCCCCCCCCCCCGCGCCCCACGGATTTCCCCTGTCAGCACCTCCAACTTGGCCTGCTGAGCGATAGCCTCCAACTCTAATTCTACTCAAGTTGAGTAGCTTTTTTTTTTTTTTTTTGGTAATGGCTTTATGAAGCTGTAATTCCCATACTGTGCAGTTCATTCATGTAAAGTGTCCAGTTCAGTGGGTGCATTCACAGAGGTGTGTAACCATCACTCTGGAAAAAAACTCAGCTCAGTAGCTGTCAGTCTCATTTCTCTCTGCCTCCAGTCCTGGGTATCTAGTCTGTCTTTATGGAGTTTTCTGTTCTTGACGTTTCATATACATGGAATCGTCTTCTTTTAGTTTATACAGTGTTTTTAAGGTCTGCAGTTAGCGTAGGTTATATGTTCAGCCAGGGACGTGTGTGCAGAACACTCCTCACTGCTTGTTCCTCAGACGGTGCAGCCTTAGTTACATGTATAGTCTTCTAGACCACCAGAAATTATTGTGGTTTTTGGTGGGCTCTCTTCTGCTGTTCTGTGCTCATCTCCTATTAAGTTCCTGACTTGTCTGTGTCTATTGATATCATGCTTGACTCCGCTAATTCCTAGCTGTATTAGTTTCCTAGGGCCACTGTAACAAAGTACCACTACCTGGGTGGCTTGAAACAACAGAAGTTTTTTGTCTCACAGATCTGAGAGCTAGAAGTCCAAAATCAAGGTGCTGGCTGGGCCATTCTCCCTCTGAAACCTGTCAGAGACAATCCTTCTCGCCACTTCCGGTGTTTGCCAGCAATCCTTGGCATTCCCTGGCTTGTGTATACATCACTCAGTCCTAAGTGTTTATATGGCATCTTTTCTCGTGTGTCTGTGTGATTACATGGTGTTTGCCCCTCTGTGTGTGTCCAGATCTCCCTCCTCCGAGGATATCAGTCCTGTTGGAGTAGGGTCCACTCTGATTACCTTAACTTTAATTTGATTACATTTGCAGTGACCCTGTTTCCAAATATGGCCCCACATTCACAGATTTGGGAGGGGAGGTTAGGACTTCAGTTTTTTGGTGGGGCACAATGCAGTTTGTAACACTAGCTGACCGCGCTTCTGTTTTCAGTGATTTCTCTGGGGCATAAATTGCCCCACGGTCTGATCCAGGCAAAGTCTGGCCTCTGGGCAGGGGTGCAATGCTGCTGGTCTCTGAAGCTTGTTAGATCCTCTTCGAGTACTTTTGTCCTGTATACCAGGACCTGGGTTGTGACAAGGAGGTTGCTCTTCCCCATCTGTCCCACCGGGATTTGCCCCAGGGTGCGGGAGCTGTGTGCACGTTTGTGTGTGGAGGGCTTAGAAACTTGCCATCCAGCCCACTGGGACCAGCAGTGGGAGTCAGAAGTGCTGCGCAGGTGCTGCTGCCGGCTGCCGCTCTGCCTGCTTGTGTGGGTCTTCTGCAGCCTGGAGCTGTGGACGGGATGCCGGCTGATGCATGCACTGGGAACACCTCTCCCGCGCCAGGGATTGTGGGAGATGAGAACTGCCTCTCAGCTGATGATCCTGATGGAACAGGGTCATGGGCGACGGGTGCAGCCTCTGTCATGAAGGCCATGGCTTCCCAATGGTATTTCTATAGATTTTGCTGAATAAATGTTTTACAATTTGTTGCAAGCCTTTTGACCAGTCTCCAGTGACTGTGAATCACTGTCTTTGCTAATTTGTGCTAGTTTAATAAATGCTGGGGAGGAGCATTTTCTCCAAGTTCTTTCCTCCCTTTCTAGAAGCCCTGCCCCCTTGAATCATTCTAAAGCCCCACCTTCAAGTGTAGGGGCTAGAGTGGCATATGCTAGGATGGGGATGGCATGGAACTCTTCAGGGAATTTAGGCCGTAGGAAAGTGATTTATATTAGTGCTGATGCTATTTTTCAACATATTTAATTATTGATGAATTTTACCATTCCTTGCTATGAAGATCAAAATTATTTTTTACTTTAATAGCCTGCTTTTTGTACCAAAACATAAAACACAGAAGAAAAACATAAAATAAGTGGTTAAAAAGAATGTTAATAACCTTTCATTAAATGAGTAAAGTTATTCTTGAAATATTTAATAAGTTACGTATGATGTCTTCATTTAGCTGGAAGCTGGAATTTTTCATGATGAACTTAACTTAATAGCACATCTCTTTCATGGGTATTTATTTGATGTAAATGTCACCACCTGTGTTGCTAATTTTCTATCTCATTCAATTAGTTGAAAGGGCCAGCAAGATATCTTGAAAACTTTTGAAAACTCTGAACGTATTTATGTAGTGTTAGTATTCTTGCAGTTACTGGTTTTATCTAAGCTGAATACTGTTGTTCAAGATGTCTGGAACTGGAAGCAGTGAGAAGTCTGTGTTATTTCTCTGAGACTGAAGTGCTGCTTTTTTTTTTCCCCAGACAGAATCACTCCTTGACTTCATTAATAATGAGGAATAATCATAAGATATTATTTATTTTCTGTAAAGCTTTGTAGGCTATATCTTATTTTATAGGATGGTAACTACTTTCCTGTACATGTTCACTTATTATTAATGCTTTTATTACTATTTTAGAGATGGATTGAACTTTAGATTTTATTTAGTCTTAACTTTAATCACTTTGATGAAGTTATTATATAACATTTAAAGCCTTACAATCTAAGGATCCATATATGACAGGGACCCAAAAAACCCCCAGAATTTATTTATAAAAAACTGTTTTTGTGTTCTTACATGTTTTAACTTCAATCACCTTAAAAGTACTCTTCATTTGGTGCAGTACACCTATCAAGATGGTTTTTCCACTGCTCAAAACAGTTTTTGAACTGTTTTGATGGCTTTTAGTGCTTCTGTTGTTTTTTGGTTTCACCTATTTCACATTGGCGAATATTTTCCTCTGAGGACTTTTTTCATCTGGAGAAATAAGAGAGTCATGTGGAGTGAGAGTAAGTAATAGGGGGGGTGGGGTGCAGGGTCATGCCATTTTGGGTCAAAGACTGCTAAACTCAGCACAGCGTGGGCAGGTGCACTCATGAATCACCCATCACGAAATGGGCAAATGCCTTGAAAGAATCTCCAAAAAAAAAAAGAACACAATTCACTGAAGCCGACTGCAACCTCTCACAACAATGCTGTCTGGAACACTGATGCCTGTGGGTTCCTAGAATACTTACTTAGTAGGGGAAGCCTGTACTACAAGAGGCCCGCCCTCCAAAAAATGGTTCACATCTTTTTTGGCTGCCCCCTCATACGTATAATTGTAAAGACAGTAACAAGACACTAACACTTCCAAAAATCCATGAAGCAGTGAGTAGTCTTTTTTCAAAAAGCTTAAGGAAATACTGTGTATTTTTCTCCATAATTTAATATTATAATAACTATTTTGTCTAGCATTAATTTGGCATCCATACCAAATAATTTGATTTTAGGTTTAAGTTAGCCATAGAGTCCTAAGAATTTTTTTTTTCCTAGCAGATAAGCATTTCTTTGTCTCCTTTCTCAACATTTATGGCTCAATAAAACATAAAACAACTTGTCAATTGTCAGTATTAATGTAAGTATCTAAAATATTGTCTATGTACATCACTTAAGAAACTTTTGAATCCATGAATCAGAAATTAACTAATTTCAAGATTTATTAGATTTTAAAAAGTAATTATTTGCCTTGCTTAGACCTGTATAGTTGACGAAGTTTTCTATGTATTATTATGTTTGATCCTCACAGCTATTTTATGAAGGTAGGTTCAACAGGTTTTATAATTTCCATTTTATGGTGAAGAATATGAAGTTTGGTATATAAGTAACTTTCCTAAATTTTATGACTTCAGTAATTTATCACAGTAGATACCCATTTCTTTGCATGTCACTGGCTAGTAAGGTAGTGCTTTCTATCTTGTTTTTTCCAGGAAAAGCATAGATCTCGATGATTTTTATTCTAGAAAACTTAAGAAGGATAATTTGGGACATTTGGCATAACACCAAAGCAAGTCTAGGTGGGAACAATACAGATTGAGCTTTTCAAATCCAAACATTTGAAATGCTCCAAAAATTGAAATGATTTGAGTGCCAAAATGACATTCAAGGGAATGGTTATTAGAGAATTTTGGATTTTAGGGTTTGGGATGCTCAACAAATAAATATAATGCAAATATTTTTTTAAAAATCCCCAAGCACTGGATAAGGGATACTCAACCTGTGTAAGTTAAACTCTGAATGCCAGATTTTCTTTTTTTCTCTTTTAGCAAACTCTTGTCCTTATCTCAGTTTTGGTTCAGTGTCTTTTTTTTCATGGAAGACAAAAATCTCCTATTCCCCTGAACTCGCACATCGCGCTTTTGTACTTGCCTCTCTTGGTACGAGTATTATTTTCATGTAGTGATTAATTATTGAGCTCCTTGAAGGCGATGATTGCGATATACCTCACACTTCTCTGTGGCCTTGAATGAGCCATAGTGGAGCTTGGGAAATGTTTTTAAAATAAATGGATGAACGAATGGCGCATGCTTGATGTGTGTCTGTAAACTGCATAGCCAGTATACTCCTTGTGTGCTCCGTGACTCGGGAGTGACTGCGCTGTGTCACAGATTTGTTTGGCTGTACGTTCGCTGTGTGTGTTTTGCTGTGTGTTTGATGTGTGTTGTTTTTGTTCTGTAAACGTTCGGGAGTCGTCAGTTGCCGTTCGGGAGTTGTCAGTTGCCTGCTCCGCCTCAGTCACCTGTTGCTATTTGGGTCCTGGATAGAGTAGTTTCATTGTGATGTTGGGTTCACTGCATCTGTGACTTTTTGTTAAAAACAAAAGATATCACATGTTCTCACTCACATAGTAGACCTTGATCATCCAACGTATTACCATAAGAAATGACTGACAGTGGTGGGAAACTATGGCGGGGGGAGGGGTAGGGTGATGGGATTAATGGTAGTAAATATCTGTCTGGGGATGGGGGGACACCTCTTATCATCAAGGGTGCGTGAACGAAGCATATTTGTATACCTAACCCTTAACTGTACCCCACAATATCATAATAAAAAATATTGAATACAAAAAAAAAGATAAATTCAGATTAGAGTTTCTAGCATCCACATCTAGAATCTTGCCTGATACAGAGTAATCAACCAATAAATTGTTTTAAAAAGTGAATAGAAACCCACTTATTAAATAAATAAATAAATAAAAACAAAAGAATAGTAATTCAGGAAATTTAACTTCTTGCCAAAATGAAGTTTGTTGCTTGAAACCTGTCATACTTGTCTGAATTGCTCAAAAGTCAAAATTCTTGTTAAACTCTTGACTATCTCGGAAGTGAGTTTGGGAAGGACCAAACTTCTTGCGACTCATAAGGGGAGTCTGAGGGGAGCATCCGGGAAAGTGTCATCAGCACCTGGCTGCCCGGTTCCGGTTCCGTCTGTTCTTCTCTCCCTTCCACCAGCTGCCTTCGGACAGTTTCTCTGTGTATCCGCTGCAGTACCAGAAGAGGGAATAGGAACTGGAGTTCACATGTTTCGGTTTTGTTCCTTGGCAGCAGATGCCTTACATTTTAGGTATGAAGAAGAAAAAAATACATTAGGTTATTTGTGCCACCTCGTTACTACTTCTGCGCCCCATTATCATGGATAATGATAACACATAGAACTGACTAAAACTGCAGGAAAGAAAAGTAATTAGGAAATGTTCCCTCAAGTTTTCAAGATTTTTTTTCACGCCTTTGCTTTGGGGAAAAGAATTATTTTAATAGAAGACCAACTTGGGTTCTGATTTTCTTTATAGCAACTTGTTTGGTTTAATTGTGTGTTATATAACAATGAATCATGGAATTGGGTACAGCTGTGAATTACAGGAAGTGACACATATGATAAAGGCTGGTTTTATATCTGTTCAACAAATCACAGTGGAACTGAAATGAAACTGTACATATTTTAGCAACACCACTTGCTTTCTGCCGCCAACCAGGACTAGTACTGACAGAGGCTAAATTTGCCAACACAAAGTTAATGGGAAGCAGGGCAGAATAGAGGTCATTATTTAGTGAAAACTTCGTCGAGTTTTGAATCTGCTTGGCACACATTAAATTTGATCACTAAGAATGCAGTTGTTAGATTATTTTATTCTTTTAAGAATAATAAAGAAGCTATTGTTTATTTTTTTTCTTTCGGACAAGGATTTAGATTGGTAAAATGTGTGTTTTATGCAGTAAGTAATCATGAAACAATAATATGTTGAAAAGCAAATAAAAGTACTCATCTTATATACTTTTCACAATTCACATACTCGTTGGATGCTAGAGGAGAAAGGTATATTACCAGATTATTCATTCAGTTGCCAGGAGGATACCATACTTTCGAAAGCTTTTTCTTGAATAGTGATGACTATTAAGATTTTACTGTTAGATTTGAACACTTTTAGGTCCTTTAATGTTATCCAGAGAACATTAGAATATAGTTCATGGTGGGATAGCGTGAGTAATTCCCATTCTCTTTCTTGTCTTGGATTTCAAAGTCTAGACCCACGAACTTAAGAACTGAGTCTTTGTCCACAAGAGTGAGAATGTGTGCACTTATTTTTGCCTCTCCAAGTAGCTGTGAAGGTCCTCTCGAGTTTGTTCATTTGTTTTCTAGCATGCAAGACTTGAATGCTTAGTTTGTGTAATATAGTGTGCTCCTGAGAGAAATACAATAATGAATTTCTGACTCCTCTGTTTTGTTGAGCTTCCATTTCAGTAGAGGGGAGAGAATTCTGAAAACGGCTAGGGAGCCATGTTCCTGACCCCTCTTATCCTGGCGTAGTGATGAATTTCACCCCCTTTCACTTTCACATGTCCTGTTTTGGGTGGTGAGTCATATAGTCATGCTAGGAATAACTGTGTAAATATCAGACTGAGTTTAAGCCTTAGGCTGCTTCATGGCAATACAGAATCAGGGGAAATTAATTTAGTTAGGGGTAGGGAAAAGCAAATAATCTTTAACCTGACACTTTTCCGAACTCATGTTCAGGCAGCAAAGGATGCCATTTGAGTCTCGGAAATTCCCAAACATAAAGGGATTTCCTCTCTCACTTTCACTTCCCGTAGATACAGGTTTTTAAGATGAATCTAACAAAAAAGGAGAAAAGGGCACCAATTCTCTCGCTTTTCAAATTTTCCCCCCCGAGGCTTTGGGACTATCTCTCTGAGCAGCTGCTGAGATTTTTATGTTCTTAAACTGGTTAGATTAAAAAAGAAAATGTAAGATGTGTTTGTCCCTTGCTTTTTCTAAATAGGGAATATTGAGCATGAAGTGAGAGAAAGGTCGACTGATGTCAGCTGTCTTATTTTTAAAAGTGCGAAGCTGTGTGTAGTTTGGGCTTTGAGGATTTTCCAGAAGTCTTGTAACGGCACATGAAGATTACCTGTCATAAAGAATCTGGTGTGTCTCTAGCTTTTCCATCCCACCATCCTTTCCATTTTGTTCACGTGAATAGCAGTTTTTAAACTAGCAGGCACGCTTGTCCACGCCAACGCAGAAGGATTGTTTATGGTGCTTACCGCCAGCTGTGTTTGTGGCTGCAGTTATGTGTTGGAGACTGTCAGTCGAAGAGCTGCTCTGGAATTGCCTTTTCTGAGTCTTTCAGACAGTGAAGGTTTATGACGACTTCATTCTCTTTCTCCCTTTGGTAAAGCAAATACAGCTGCTTAGTAAAACCCTCATCATGGTCTCTTCTTGGCCACAAATACCAGAAAAACAACCAATACTGAACTTGGGCAAGCAGCATGTTCTAGAATTGTTGGATAAGCCTCGGTAGAATGATAGGTACAGATGGAGCTTGAGGTAGAATCGCAGTTGTGATGAAGTAATAAGTCAGTGATGACTTAAATAAGAGGATGTGTTCTGGTGCAGTAAGTGTTAAAAACGATAAACTGTGAGCCTGACCTCTAGTTTTGTTTCATCTGAACCCTGGGGAGGCTCGGCAGAATTTTATAGACTAGTGAAACCCTTTACTGGTCTGAAAAAATATTGTGAACCTGCTCATAAGGTTCAGACAAAACTTCTGTGGGCAAATTAGGAGTTGGTGTGGTCTAGGAGTCTGTGAAGGCAAGGTTTTCCAGAGTTGTGATTTCCTGGAATGTCATTCTAGATTTCTGCCAATCTCAGCTGTAGAGTGGTAGAAATATGCTTATGTCTTATTTTATAATAATAACTGTATGTAATAATTGACAAATGCCTTACTTATTACCATAAACATAGAACAGTGGCCATGATATAAACATTGAGGAAATCAAATGTTTTCTTTTTTGTGATTTCATACAAAAATCAGTGCAACATTCTTAACAATTTGGTACCAAAAAAAAAAGGAAACATGCTAGTAATCTTGACAGGCAAATTTCCTAATTTGCAAGATAAAAGATTCGATTGTCTCTAAAAAGTACTTCCCACCTCTGTGTCTTTGAGGCTATAAAGTAAGAGAGGGTCCCTGACTTGTGATGGTTAGACTGGAAGCTTTCAACTTTACAGTGGTGTGAAAGTGATGCGCGTTCAGTAGAAATCTTTCCTCAGTGCAGTTGTCAATAAACTACATGAGATGGTCAACATTTCATTATAAAATGGGCCTTGGGTTTGATGATTTGGCTCAATTGTAGGCTAATGGAAGTGTCCCGAGCACGTTTAAGGTAGACTAGGCTTAGAGCTCTGGTTAGGAGGATTAAATGCATTTTTGACTTCAGGATAGTCTCAGTTTATAATGGGTTTGTTGGGACATGACATGGCCGTGAATTGAGCACCTGTGATTTCCTGTTATTTAGCTGAGATGGCTTGATCTCAATAGTCTTTTTGCACATGAACTATTCAAATGGAATATAACATTCATACTTATGTCCTTGCCCCCTTCCCCCTGGATCTTATGTGCTGAAGTATATGTTGGTTTCTCTTGAGAATATAACAGAGTGAGTTTCTCTTTTTTTTTTTTTTTGAGTCGGAGTCTCACTTTGTCGCCCAGGCTGGAGGGCAGTGGCGTGCTCACGGCCACTGTAGCTTCCACCTGCTGGGCTCAGGCGATCCTTCTGCCTCAGCCTTCCAAGTAGCTGGAACTACAGGAACGCACCACCACGCCCAGCTAATTTTTTTGATTTATTGTAGAGATGAGGTCTCGCCAAGTTGCCCAGGCCTCAAACCCGTGGGCTCAGGCTATCCTCTTGCCTTGGCCTCCCAAAATGCTGGGATTATAGGTGTGAGCCACTGTGCGCAGCCCTACAGAGGGGGTTTCAATGAACATTTTAGTGTTAGTAATACAAAAATTAAGGAGAGAATTCATAGGCATGAATTTTCATAGTCGATAAAAAGGAATTCTAGTTGTAGCTAAAAGTCCAATTTTCAGTGTTATATTGAAAAGTCAAACCAGATAGACAAATATTTATAGAGCGTCTAACATGAACAAGCCTCCTCTCTCGGAACAGACTTCAAGAAATTTCCATTGAGCCAACATTCGATACATTTTACTGGATGCTTTGAAGGGGTGAAAATGCATCTAATTTTGTTTGTAGTTTGCCTTCAGTTTGCTTTAAACAGTCCAAAGTAAATGCAGTGCTTATAATTTACCAAAGTAACAACACGGAATGGTAGGCAGAAAATGGGTATGGAGGCAGGCAAAAGGGCAGATTCTCTGCCAAATGGCTCTAAATGAGCTGATACAAGAAATTTACATATCAAGCTTTGATGAGAGATTGTTGAATTCCGTCAACATTGTTGTTCCCATTAGTATCCAAGCTAATTAGACTCTACTAATGAAGCTAGTGGCTCATACTGGCTTGCCACCATGAGCACAAATGCCAGAGGGTGGCACAGTTGGCCTTATTGTTGGCCAGGAAGAGTTCCATCAATGCTTATGCAGTCTTATCTGCAGATTCCTCCTGCTCTTCTCTGGGAGAGCATTGCCTTGCATGGACTTTTGGTAACCAGAGATTTCCCGGGAAATTCCCACTGTCTTCACTGTCTGTGATACTGATGAAATTTGTGCTCTGCCCTCCTCATATGCACCTGTTTTAGCCACCTGGAAATGCTGCCATTCTGGAAAAACGGTGCGGTTCCTGTTTGACAAGAATAAAAAATATTACAAAGTGTCCTGCTTCTGCATTCAGTGGTAGCTTACAAGAGAGCCGCCAATCTTAATTGTGCATGGAAATATCCCAAGGAGCTTGTTAAAAATTAAGATTCCTATGGCTTCACCCCACAAGTTCTCATGAGCAGGATAATACAGACATGCTGGGAACCAGCCTTTCCCCAGCTCTCCCAGGATGGAGAGCATTTCCTCAAATATTCAAGTCAGATATGATTTTAGAGCGAGCATGTTTATAAACAAGTGTAAATGAATTTGGTCCATACATGTGTACTAAAGAGCTGAACTTAGCAACCTCTTCTCACAGCTGTAAATGTCATACTTTTAATTACAGGAGCATATTAGTTTCTGTTAGTATACTTCCAGGCTTTAGAAGTAGGACTTTGAAGGAGCCCTTCTCGTATTTTATTGTGTGGAAATAAACACTGAAAAATAAGAAATCCTCAAAAGTACGTTGACTCTGCGTTGCCGGCAGGATACCTTTGCTCTTTAGTGGGTAGTGGCAGCTCTCTTTAAAACTGGCATTTGGTAAGTACAAGAGCGAATACTCAGCAGACCCTGTAGCCCACATTATTCATTGCGTGTACACCACATTATTCATTGCGTGGTACACAGGAAGCGGGGGGAGTTGGGCACCCTCTTGGTGAGTCATTTGAACTCGGATGTGGTGCGTGCCTTTCTGGAGGTGTGCCGAGGTAATTCAGATGATGGCCCCTTCGTTATCCAGCAGCTTTATGGTTCGGGATCGAACCAGATAGATCCTGGGATGAATGATTGAGGACTTCAAAATGTTCCAGACTTTTCGGTTCTGTTTGTTTCCATAGTTGTATTCTCAGATCAGACCGAATTAATATCCTAGGCTCAGATAACACATTTGAGGTTACTTGGTTTTGCCCAAAGAGCGTATTTATTCTTACTTAATAAGGGTACATAAGAAAGGATTTATTCGTATTAAAAAGATTAGAATGCCATTATTTTTAATTATTCTTTTATGATCCTGTAACACCTAGGTAGTTTATTCATGTAATTTATATGTTATCTGGTCACCATGTGATTCTGTTAGTATTTACTTGTGATTTTGACAGTAGAACATGTTAAGGGAATAACTGGTAAGTATTTTGAGAAAATCAGATTTTTTTAGATATGTGAAATCCAGTTTATCCTCTCATACTTGGCTATCATATAAAGACATTAAATGTCTTCTTGGTTTCATTTAAAATAAAAAGATTGGTATAATTAAAAAGTTTTTTTCAAAACTTTATATGATGCCTATTTAAAGGAAAAGTGTTGCCATTTTAATTTTTTCTTTTCAAATAATGGTGATAGGACAAGCTAACATTTATTGATTCCTTTGTGCTGGTCACTGTATTAAGCTTTCACTTAATTCTTAACACTGATGAATTATGAAAGAAGTCACCAATCAATCCCTTATGTATCTACCTTCCTATTTTCATTGTGCTGGTATTGACTTTTTAAATTAACCCTTTAATTTCAGATAATTGTAGATTCAAATGCAGCCATAAAAAAACAAAGGAGTTTGTTGCAGCCTTCACTCAGTTTTTCTCACTGGAAACATCTTATGTAACTATAGTGCAGTATCACAGTTGTGACGTTGATAAAGCCACCAGTATTGGACTTCACCAGTTTAACATGCACTTAGTTGTGTTGTTATTTACTTCTGTGCAGTTTTGCCACATGTGTAAGTTCAGGTAAACATCACCAGCAGTCAAGATTCAGCACTGTTCCATTCACAAGAACCCTTTGTGACACTCCCTTACAAGCCATACCCATGATCATTTTTGCCCTTTCTAGAATGTTATGTAAACGGGACCCTAGAGCATGTGACCTTTTGGGATACGCTCTTCTCAGCGTAGTTGCTTGAAGATCTGAGTGCTAGTGTGTATTAAGAATGTGTTTCTTCCTGTTGCCGAGTAGTATTTTGTATTGTGTGTATTCCACCGTCTCTGTGCCACTCTGTTGAAGGACATTTGGGTTGTTTTCAGTTTGGGACTGTTAAAAATAACACTGTGAAGAATGTCCATATACATTTTGTGTCAGCATGGACTTTCATTTCTCTGTGCTGTGCGCTGAGAGTGCCTTGCTGGGTCACCTGGGAAGTTCACATCGTGTGAGGAACAGCCAGGCTGCTTTCTAGAGCGTTCGTGCCGTTTCATACTCCCACCAGTGAGTGTCAGTGGTCCGGTTTCTCTGTATCCTCACCAGCATTTGGCGATGTCACGTTAGTTCTTTAGCCATTCCCAAAGGTGTGTAGTGATATTGTGTTGTCGTTTGCATTTCCCTACTTGCTAGTGATGCTCAACATCTTGTCATGTGTTTATTTGCCATCTGTGTACCGTCTTCTGTGAAATGTCTCTTCATTCTTTTTTACCCATTTTTTAGTTGTGGTATTTGTTTTTCTACTGTTGTTTTGAGAATTTTTATTCTAGATGCAAGGTCTTTTGTCAAATACTAGGTGATATTCAAATATTTTCTCCTAATCTATATATAGCTGGTCTTTTCATCCTCTTAACAGAGCTTTTGCGGGGCAAAGTTTTCCATTCTGGTGAGGATCAACTTACCAGTTTTTCCTTTAATGGATGATGCTTTTGGTGTCAAGGTTAAGAGTTATTTGCCTAGTCTTAGGTCCCTAAGATTTTGGGGGGCAGGGAGTAGAATGTTAAATTTTATTTATTTATTTTAAATGTATTTAATACAGAGTTGTGTGGTGCAAGTGAGGATTTATTACATATGTGTAGGCTGCGTGCAGGTGAAGTTGGGGTTTCTAGCTGGTGGCCTCACTCCCCCTGGCAGTGGACCAGGTGCCCATTGTGTTGCCACGTGTCCCCCACCCTGAATTTTATTTAATTTCTTATTTTGGTGTGATACGTTTGTCACAGTTAGTGAGCCAGTGTTAATACATTATCAGTAAGTGGAGTTTGCACTTTCTTATAAGAGACAGAGTATTGCTCTGTTTCCCAAACTGGAGTGCAGTGGCATGATCATGACTCACCATAACCTTTGACTCCTGGGCTCAAATGATCCTCCTGCCTCAGCCTCCCAAGTGGCTAGGACCACAGGCATGTGCCGCAAAGCCTGACTAATTAAAAAAAGTTTTATTTATTATTTTTTTTGTGTGGAGACAAAGTCTTAGTGTGTTGCCCAGGCTGGTCTTGAATTCCTAGAGTCAAGTGTTCCTCTCACCTCAGCCTCCCAGAGTGCTTGGATTACAGGCATGAGCCACCATGCCCATGTTTTAACTATTTTTAAGTGTACTGTCTAGTGTTATTAAATATGCTCGTAATGTTGGGTAGCCATCATCACCTTCCAGCTCCTTAAGTCTTTTCACCTTATAAAAGCAACGCTTTATACCTATTAAGTAGTAACTCCCCATTCTCTACCCCCACCCCCATCCCTCCCCAACCCCTGGCAGTCAACATTTTACTTTTTGTCTCTATGATATTGACTACCCTAAAAGTATTGGTGAAAGTGGACTCATCAAATATTTGTCTTTTTGTGACTGGCTTATTAGCATAATGTCCTCAAGGTTCATCGGTGTCAGAATTTCTTTCATTTTCAAAGCAGTGTTCCTTTGAATGTATTTTACGTGTTTTGCTTATTCATTCACCCATGAATGGATGCTTGGGTTGTGTCCCCATTTTAGCTATTGTGAATAATGCTGCTATGAACATGTATGTATAAATATTTCTCTGAGACCCTACCTTCAATTTTTGGGGTATGTGGAATTGCTGGATCATGGGCAATTCTGTGTTAAGTTTCTGAGGAACCACTGCTGTACCATTTTATCTTCCTACCAACAGTGCACAGGGGTCCCAGTTTCACTACATTCTTGTCAACACTTACTGTTTCTATTTTGGGATAGTTTTGATTTACATTTCCCTATCGATCAGTGATATTGAACTCTTTCACAAGTGTATTGGTCATTTATATATCTTCTTTAGGGAAACGTCTATTCAAGTCTTCCCCATTTTAAAGTCAAGGTGTGTGTTTCTTTTGTTGCTGACTTTCAGCACATCCATTTGGCATATTAATCTCTTATCAGATGCATGGTTTGCAGGTATTTTCTCCCAGCTCATGGGTTGGGTTGCCTTTTCACCAGGTTTCCATCGTCTTTTGATGCATACATCTTGTCAGTCTTATGAAGCCCAGCTTGTCTGCTTTTTCTTTTGTTGCCTGTACTTTTGGGGTCCTACCCAAGTAATCACTGCCACGCTGAATGTGGCGAAATTTTTGCCCAGTGTTTTATTTTTAAGAGTTTTATACTTTCGGTTTCATGTTCTTTTTCTGCCCCAGCTATCAGTCCAAGTTGCCACATTACATTTATTCATCATGTCTTCTTAGTCTCTCCTAGACTGTGACACTTACTCAGAGTTTCCTTGTTTTTGATAACCTTGACAGTTTTGAGGCGTGTGCGTCAGGTGTTTTGTAGAATGTTTCTCATATGCAACTTGTCTGATATTTTCCTCATGATTAGATTGGGGTTATGGGCTTTTGGCAGAAAGAGGTGAAGTGCCCCATCACCGTGTCATTTCAAGGGCACATGTGCACAGCACGAGCTGTCACTGAGGTGTGGAGCTTGCCATTTTGTTGGGCTCTCCACGGTGGAGTTTTGCCGCCCCTTCCCCTACCGAAGGGGAGGAGGTAACTTACTCCTTGCGTGTAAAGGGCTAGGGAGTTCCACCCACCACACGAATTTTATGTCGTGTGTTTTCATTTGTATTCAGTTCTGCGTATGTTTCTTTATTTCCTTTGAGACTTCTTCTTTGGCCTATGAATTATTTATAAATATCTTGTTTGATTTTCAAGCATTTGAAGACTTTTCTGTTGTCTGCCTATTTCTAGTTTGATTCCATTATAGCAGAGAACATATCATATGATTTAAATTCTTTTAATTAAAAAAAAATGTGTTTTATGGTCCAAGGATTGGTCTATCTTGGGGACTGTTCCGTGGGCTTTTACAAAGAATGTGTACTTGTGGAGTGTTCTGTGTATATGTTCATAGTGTCCTGCTGTTTGGTAACCTGTTCATTTCTTCTCTGCTTTTCTTGATTTCTACTTAGTGCTTACATCAGTTGCTAACCTCAGAGCATTGAAGTTCCTAACTGTAGTTATGGATTTGTCTGTTTCTCCTCTTAGCTCTGTTAGTTTTGACTTGATGTATTTTGAGAGTTTGTGGGTTTTTGTTTTTTTTGTTTTTTGGCGAGTGTACTTTTAGGGTTTTTAGTCTTTCTGAGAATGCGATCCTTTTGCTGTTATGTGCTGTTCCTGCTCCTCTCTAGTGATTTTGTCTTGAAGTCTACTTTTACTGTATCTGATATTCATCTAACTACTCTTGCTTTTTTAAAAAAATAATGTTTTCATGGAGGATTTGTTTGCTTTTAACCTCCATACGTATTGCTTTGGATTTTATTTACTTGTTTGTTTATTTATTTATTTTTGAGTTGGAGTCTCACTCCGTCGCCCACGCTGGAGTGCAGTGGCGCGCTCCCGGACACTGTAGCCTCAACCTGCTGGCCTTAGGTGATCCTTCTGCCTCAGCCTTCCAAGTAACTGAAACTACAGATGCACGCCACCACGCCTGGCTAGTTTTTGTGATTTATTGTAGAAAGGAAGTCTCACCAAGTTGCCCAGGCTGGTCTTGAACCCCCCAGGCTGAGGCAATCCTCTTGCCTCAGCCTCCGAAAGTGCTGGGATGATAGACTGAGCCACTGTGCCCGGTCTACTTTGAATCTTAAAAGTTAAGTCAGAGCCAAGGTGAAATCTTAAATGTTTTCATGAAATTCTCTTGCATTATTTAATTAGTCAGGGTACATGTGTGAGTAAGATGGAGAAAATGGAACATTCGTCCAAAGCAGAGTAGAGATATAGAGCCTTATTCAGTTAGATTTTTTATTGTTAAAGGTATTTGTTGAATACCTCATAAGTGCTGGCTTTGCGCACATTGTTTAGGTGCCTGAGACATAGTAATGAACTAAATAAGGAAAACAAAACAAAGCACTGCTGGTCTGGAGCTTACATTGTGGTGGAGGAGGAAGAAAGTGAACAAATAAACTGTATCATGTATTGGGAGGTTATAAATGCTTTGGAGCAGAAGGGGAGGGGCAGGGAGCAGAGATAGCTCCTAACAGTGGTTGATGGTGGTGAGGGTAGGGCTGTGAATTGGAGGGGGCTTCTTGTGAAGGGCCATTTGAGCAAAGACCTTAAGGCGGTGAGGGAGCAAGCTGGGCTGAGTCCCCTGGGGGAAGAGTGTCAGGGCACTTAGAGGAACCCGTGGGAGTGTCACTGGGGGTGTGGGGAGGGCAGAGAGGGAGCAGGGAAATAGCCATGTTGCGTCCTGAGGGGTCTGGCAAGGACCCTGGCTCCTATGAACAGGGAAGTCGCTGAGGGTTTCGAGCAGTGTCAGCGAACTTAGCTTATGTATCAGAGGGAGCATTTGGTAATTTGTTTATACCTGTCTGGTTGCTTAGTAAATGACAGCAGGAACGCTGGGATTTAATGTGCTTTTAATTTTTTTTTTAAAGGTAAAGTGGGACTAGATAATTTCATAGGACTTTTTTTTTCCATCTAAAGCCCTATGCCGTTTAACCTTAGATGGATCTGGAGTGGTTGATTTAAACGTTTTAAAAGTATAGGAAGTGTTGTGGAGTAAGTCTTTCCACTAATGCTGTTGCTGTATGTTTGTATATTCACTGCTTTATTTATTTATATATTGCCACTTCAGAAAAGGAAATGCATCTATGACGTAAATATAAATCACTGAAATGCATTAAAAAGCATGTGTCCATTAAGATTTAAAGCTGTGTGAAATAAGCTGATTTAAAGAAAGAAACGTTAACAGGACCTGGGCAACAAAAGTAACAGCAATAGTTGTGAGAGAAAACTGAGCTAAGGAAATTGTTGTATTTGGACACAGAATTTAAGCTTTGAGCTTCCTGGCAGCCAGTGTGTTCTTGCAGTTATGAGTATCTCTGTCTAGGACCTGTCAGGGGATGTTTTTCTTTGAGAAGAGGCGTAGTGTTTAGTTACCCAGGGAACTACTTCTCAGTGCCAAATGCATTTCACTAAAGCTTGAAGTCACTTTGATAATTTTGAAGAAATCCAACACTTGCTAAAGACTCCTTTGACACTTTAAAAAAATGATGACAGGTGTGCATGGCTATTAGTTCTGGAAAATACACTATTTGTTTCGTTATACAGGTGATAAAAGCATTTGTTTTGAAGCAGAGATTTGTGAAAATGATCAGGAAAGGTATGACATTAGTGATTTATTGCTCCCCCCTTCCAATCTGCAGGTCTCACCGCTACCTCTGTATTGATGCTGTTGTTGAATAGATAGTAATTTCAGCCCTAATCTGAAAAGCTGGAAAGTTCCTCTGTGTTCCAGGAAATCTCCCAGATGCAGAGTGCCTAGAGCTTCGAAGAAAGGGCTCTTTTTCAGTTCAGGTATTTCATGCTTGCCCAATATGGTCTTTGTCTTTTTCCCTCTGGAAAGCTAAAAACCTGAGGGAATAAGTTACAGGGCATCTGAGGGACCAGGCCTGGATTCTTTTTCTTTAGGACTGAATAGGAGTTTAGTGCTGCAGATTAGCTGTAGGGGGTAGAGGGGCCGGCCTTCGTGCCTGCTTCGTGGACCATGCGCACTCCTGAGAGACCGTTTTCTGGCACCAAACCACAGCACCTGCATACCCAGCTCAGTTCTCTTCACCTGCAAGAGAAAAGAATGAAGACTCTGCAGAGCTTCCCTGGCGTTCATTTGTTTAGCCTAGAGCAGCCAGAGTGGAGAGTGACAGTTAAGACAAGTTGACACTGTTTATAATCCTGTGTAGCATGGTGTTGTAATGGGTAGTAGTGAGTGATGATAGTAGGCGCAGTAGCGTCTGTTAGTAGGTTATGGATTTCCAGTAGTTTGCAGGTTCATGAGTGTTAAATGACACATATCTGAGAGAGAGGTGTATGTGTGTGCGCGCATATATGAATATAGATATATATGAGAGAGAGAGAGATTTGCCATCTTCCCACATATATCAAGCCTTATGGAGGCTAAGTAACTAGCCTTAAGATAGTATACTCTAAATACTGGAATGTGAGACTCAAGTTCAGATGGTAAACTGTAGGTCTCATGTTCTTTCAGCTGTTTCACTGTTAAAAGCTTCAGTTGTTGGTGTGTCTTGTCCTCACAGAAAGATTAACATTAATTTGATTCTTTGTATCATTTAGGAAAGAAGCAGTTTCTGCCCTTACCCAAGACTTACCTTAAATTGAGATGTACACTGTCTTCTAGACAAGACATATTTTAGTGATAACAATAATCTGTACTGATTTTTATTTTATTTTATTTATTTTTTGTTTTTATTTTTTGAGTTGGAGTCTCACTCTGTCGCCCAGACTGGAGTGCAGTGGCACGCTCCTGGCCACCGCAGCGTCGACCTGCTGGGCTCTGGCGATCCTTCCGCCTTAGCCTTCCAAGTACCGGAACTACAGGCGCGCGCTGCCATGCCCAGCTAATTTTTGATTTATTGTAGAGATGAGGTCTCGCCAAGTTACCTGGGTGGGTCTCGAACCTGCGGGCTCAGGCAATCCACTCACCTAGGCCTCCCAGAGTGCTGGGATTACAGGCTGAGCCATCGAGCCTGGCCTGATTTTTCTTTTAGAGGAGTTTATTAAAAGGTTTCTTCATCTACTTTATTCTAGTAAAGCTTGCTAGTGTTCTTGGAGTGATTACTTTCATTGTTTTGGGGTTTTTTTAGGTTATGGAAAAGCTTTCATAAATCTCTGTATCTTTCTATGTCTTCTGAGCTGTCAAGACCTCTTTCTCCATCACTAACATTGGGCATTGCCATTGGTGGTTCTGTGTCCTGCAACTGAGTACCAGTGCGAACGAGTCATAGGAAAAGGTTTTATGTACAAAAAAGAGGCAAAAATAGCTGTATTTCCTCAAAAATTCCAAAATAACAGGTGGTTATTTGAAGAAATTATAACTATAACACCCAAGTATCTTTTAAATAATCTAGAATTACTTTTGGACAGTAGGGATACATTTTGAGTAAGAATGAAAACAAGAAAATATAATGACAAACATTCAGCAAACTATATTAGCATATTTTGGTGCTAATTAAAGGCCAAGTGTCTTACGATTTTCTTTCTGCTAAGATGATGTTTTTCTTCTCTGGCACTTTTTGGAAGGAGCATATTCAGCTGCAGGCTCTGGAAAGGCAGCTAGCTTGGTTCAGGCTGGGAGCTCTGCTATTGAGATGTCGATTATTGGAAGAGCTGTCCCTTCTGTTGAAAATTCAGCTAATTTTTCACTTATTTCTCTGGCTAGAGGTAAAGATCTTTACCTTTATGATGCAGTCTGGACTGTTATTGTGTGAAAACATAAGAGAAACTAGGCTTTGGGGCCTGAAAACCCCTGCAGGTATCACGTTAAGTATGCACATAAGCGCGTCCATCCCTAGGTAGAAGGACTCGTTTCCTGTTGTACGGATTACCCAGGCATCATGATTCCTCCTTTGCTGTGCCTTCAGATGGGCCTTTTTCTGGTTCTTAAGCATATTTCCTTAAGGATTTGGTGAATCCTTGGAGTTTGAAGAGCGAGAGGAATGGTGTCATCATTTTCTTAGCTCTAGTCACTTCTGATAGGAAGTTGTGAAGATGAAGAATAAGAGAAAATCCTGGGTGGACTTACTCTGGCTTTCAGGGTCAGTCCATTTCTGCCTTTCCTTTCAGTAGATTTAAATAAACACAGGGAAAGACAGATTTGTTTTGACCTGGTCACAGCAACATGAGGCATTTTGGGTACATTTCTGAAGTAATACAAACCAGTATTTCTTGGATATATTTCTTACAAAGCATGTCTGCGTGTATGCATTTTGAACTTTATGCAGTGTAATTACCATTTAGTGAAGTTAAGTTTAATGAATATCAAATTGAAAAGTCAGAATAATAATTGTGAAGAAGGCAGGTAGAAGGTGTCCAATTTGACTTGGTTCTTTGCTCTAAAAACTGGTGACATAATAGGCAGTGCAAGCTTGCTTGATGCGCAAAAACACCCGATGCTGTGTTCATCGTTCGTGGACATCAGTGACTGAAGCAAGATTGGTTCATGCTGTCATCATACATGCTCTGCTCTTGAACACAGCTGTCCTATTTTCACTTATCAATAAAAGTGAGAAAGGAATATTATGCTTAAAATAGCTTGTAAAGATTAATGTTTTTTAGCTTTTATATTTTGAAATAATCAGTTTGCTAATGTATTGGCTCTGGGAAATAATTATACCAGAAAGGGGAGGGAGGGAGAAATCAGTTGCAGTCAACTGTGGTCCTTCTCATGTGTCACTTTTTGAGAAATAAAGTAGAATTCTGGTTTATAAGGACCCGGAATCCACAAGAATAAGCACTGCCATCTTCCCAGGATCCCTGTGGGCAAGTTCAGTGATTTTGGAGGGAAAGTACATCTCAAGGCCCAGTTCTGCTTGGTCGTGGTTTTCTTTAATCACGTAACGGCAAAAGTCCTGTCCGAAAGTCTGCTGAGCTGGGAATACAAAATTGCCGGCAGTGACGACATAGCTGAAAATGTCCAGTCACCATCTCATTTAAACACATCAGTCTTCCTGTTAGTGCCTAAGCCAACATGTAAAACTGCAGCACGTACACGGAGCAGGCTCACCTAAGTACCGCATATCTTACAGTAGCTGGCTTGAAGATAAGTGATAGCAGAATCTAAGACTGTAATGAGCTTTTGAGAAAGGAATTGATGATGATGACGCTTTATTAGGGG
Organism: Tarsius wallacei; assembly: GCA_963574415.1. Lineage (NCBI taxonomy): Eukaryota > Metazoa > Chordata > Mammalia > Primates > Tarsiidae > Tarsius > Tarsius wallacei. Next base: position 5,714 of record CAUYQG010049334.1, on the reverse strand, counting down.
TTTGGGTTTTAGGCTTTTATTGTTATTTTGGCCTTAGACAACCAATTTGGACAGACTCTCTTCATTTGCTGGAGAAGAATTGGGCTGCTTACTGCTTTTTAGTGTTATTCCCTATGTTAGCTTGGTGGTCTAATACAGCAGAAAGGATCCAGAAGTCTTCACATCAGTACAAATTGCAAGAAGTTCAGTTTTTATGTGTTGCTGGTAGTCGTCAATCATTACGCAGTCTCCACGGCTGCCTAACCTCTTGGACAGTATTTATTTTAGGCACTCATTCAGTATTAATCGAGCCTGGTTTGTGTGTGGCGCACTGGGAGCGTGACAGTATGCAGTGCACACAGTCCTTGCCTTAAGGAGTCGATCATGTAGCTGGAGAGATTGACTTTGAGGAGTTACAGATTTGGGTAGTCCAAACTGCCATGAGAAATGCTGAGGGCTTGGGGCTGATTTCACGTGGACTCTCACCCAGATGGGAATCCAGGGACAGCTTTACTGAGGAGATAATTTTCCCGGGGAGACTCGACTGATGTTCAGATGGCAGAAGGACTGAGGAGGGCGTTGAAAGAGAAGGAGTCCGTTCCGGAGGGGGCACGTACACGCATGAGGCTTGAAGGGTGAAGAGGAACTCCGAAAGCTTCACGCGGGCCATCGGGACTCGCGGACGTTGGCAATGTCGTAGGCCGCGGTGAGGATTTTAGACTTCATCTGAAACGCAGGGAAAGCCGTCACAAGGCGCAGGAGCCACTGGGTCGGAGAGGAGTCAGAGTGGATGTGGCAGCTCTCCCAAGGCCTTGGCAGTGGCCGGGTTGAGAGTTGCAGGACTCGGGAGGACAGAGAGTCTGAGACGGGGCGGAACGCGTGGGAACTGTAGGAAAGGTGACTCCAGACGTAGTCCTGGTGTGGCCGTACCTCACCGAGTCGGTGAGACTGGAAATGCCTGCCGGCTCGCCTCCAGTGGTGAGTGTGCTGTGGGCATGCCATCTGTGCATTTAGGACCAAAATGTGCAGTCTGACTAGGCCCATTGAAAACTCAGCACAGTCTGAAGTGTGAGCTAGCAGTTCTGAAACTACTCTGTGGATATTCTAAGGTTGAGCAAAAAAGTATGTTACGGATGTCAAGAGCGAAGATTGTACACTAGAGAAAGGAGCTGCAAATAAGGAGAGGGAGACACTCTGATGAACCCTGCGTAGAGATGGAATTGGAGATGACAGCACGAGGGAGTAGAGGTGGAGAGAGTTTGAGAAACAGAACATCGCGTGTGCCTACATTATAGATTTCTTAGCCCTCTTCATGAGAGTGCATAGAAGCAATGCTGTCACAGCACCAGTCAATGCACCTAGTGCCCAGATCTTGGCTTCTAAGTGCCAGGCATCAGTAAAAGGAACCAGGACTTCTTGGAGAAACTGCTGATTCTGGGACTGCAATGGGGAAATGCAGGATGAAAGTGACAGAATGTTCAAAAAATGATGGGAGCTTCAAGAAACACCGCAGTAACAATTGTGTCAGACAAGAACTGACAGTGGACAATATATGATGTTTATAGATAGGATATTTATGGTTACAAAGTATTTCGCTAAAAGGTACTTCCTAATTACAAAGGAATTACAGTGGATAAAGTGGACATCTCCTTAACCAAGTGACCGAGGTAGATATATCAGTAATGAGATATATGGCTGTGATTCACTGAGAAGGACACGTCGCTTTTGTGGTATTCTTGGCAATAATTCATGCCCTGAGCTTAATCATAGAAAACATCAAACCCAAGTTGAGGGTCATGGTACAAATTAACTGACTAGATTTGTTCAAAGTGTCAAGATTATGAACAATGAACTAAGAAAATGGGCCAGATTAAAGGAAAAGGAGGTAACTGAATATGGTGTAGTGTCCTGGTTCAAAGGTCAGACCAGAAGAAGGACATTAGTCAGACAGTTAGCACAATGTGAATAAAGTCTGTAGATTAGTTCATAGAATAGTATCCGTGTTAATTTCCTGATTTGAAAATTGTACTGTGGTTATGTAATATATTAACATTTGGGGAATCGAGGTGAAAGTCATATGGGAATTCTTTGTAGAATGCTTTGTATTATATTTGTAATTTTAAAAAATCTGATATTACTTCAAAATTAAGAATTTAAAAAACCCAGAATGCCCACTTTAAATATGCAATTTCATGAGGGAGGGAAAATGATATGGTGGGGTTGGTTTTGTTAAATTTATATTTAACAATAACAATATAACAATATATAACAATATTTGTAATTCTAGTCCCTGAATATTTACCTCACTTGAGGATTTTTTCAATCTTCCCATTCTCTTCTTAAACATTATTTAAAAACAGGTGTATTTTTAGTGGGTTAGCAGCATGTATCTTTAAAATACATTCTTAAAATACAGTAACTGTGCTCCTAGAAGTGGTTTCATTTCATCCTAGCTTAAAATATAATCAAAGTCAACCTGACTTAAAATGATCAAAGAAGTCAAAGTGATTAATTCTACATTTGTTTTAGTTTATTTTTAATTGTTGGGAATAACTAGAAATATTGAAATATTTAGAGAATAGGAGCTAGGATGAAAAGAGGGGAAAAAAATCTTTAAATATTTGGATAATACTGTGACTTTTCAGTTTTTAACCCCTGTTTAACATTTGGCTAAGCAGAAGCCTAGAAGCTTAGCTGTTTTGCCAGGACTGCATAGTTATTGGAGGTAACATTTGAACCTAGGTCTGTCAGGCTCCATAATTTCCACAATACTGTAATGCATAAAGGATATTCAAGTTGTGCTGAATTTTGAAGAGCCGTTACTCTTAAAAAAATTTTTTTTGTGTGTGTGTGTTAATCAGATTTTCAGGAATGCAGGATTGTCAGTATTTATTTACATTATGTTTTTAGCTAAAATATAGAGTACTTATGAACTGGTTTTGCAAAAACAGGGAAAAATAATTTGCATCTATGATATACCATATTCTTCTTGTGAGGCAAGTGCCTGTCAAGCTCTTTGAAAAAAATAAATATGAAATCTGAATAGTTGATGATTATAAAAATAATTACAGTTTGCCATTATGAAGCACACACTCACACCTAATCCTCCTTAAAATAAATGTGCTTAACTGTGCTAAAAATATATGCTTTGAAATGTTAAAACAGAGACATTCTAAAAAGACGTGTGACAACTGTTTTTTTAAGAGGAAAATGCTAGGTGGGTCCACAGTGGGAATTACTAAAAAAAGAAAAGAAATCTCTAGAAACCCTTCTTAGCCTACAATGGAAATTCATTTCCTTGTGTCGTCTGCCAAAACAAGTCAAAACAGGGAAGATTGAATGCTGGGAGCAGGGGGTGTGTTTGTTCACCCTGTTAGCTATTGAGAGCCAGACACATGTGACAAGGATGCCAGTTAAGGAGGCTCTCTGGGACGACACAGAGACCATTGCCCTCCCTTCTCTTCTGGCAGCCCATTTCTCCTTCTGCTGGCCTTCGTCACCTCCTCCACTTTCTTTTTTACGTGCTCTGTTGTTTCACGAAGGTTTCCTCTCCCCAGGAGTGAGGAATCAACATGGGGGAGTTTGAAGTTTGAGCTTCCTCTGAAATTCTTCTGTCTAAACAGGTGGGTAGATCAGATGATCCGACCACAGAAGTGATGACTTTCTTTTGAAATGCAGACCTGAGTTGAAAGCATTTCATCTTTACAGTCTTACATACTCACATTATTCACATTTTATGGATGAGAAAATTGAGGCATAATTAGGTCATTTTATCCAAAGCCACACTAGTTCTCACTTTGGGCTTATGAACCCTGGGAGTTTGTTTATAATACAGTATGTATTTTTCTAATTGTGTCTTCACCTTAAATCTTCAAGACCACAGGCTAAACATTTAAGTGTGGGTAGGCTTAGGTACAAGACCTGCACTGAAGCATTGAATCCAGCTGACGGCTGTGAACAGACATTGAAGGCAGTATGTACAAACGGGCTTCCCACAGCTGCTCTTATATACAGACGCTGTATTCTAAAGTATAATCCTTCCCTCCTTTTTTCCCCTAAAAAAATGCCTTAATAGTTTTAATAGTGTGGTCATTGATCAGATTATTTGCTTGCAAAAGCACCTGGCCAGTTTTGCCTTTTCATGAGAAGTGAGCAGCACTCAGCTGTGTGTCGTGTTACCTTAATTCTCAAAGGGAATCAACGAGAGGATGTAAGCACTGTGACACAACTGAGACCCAAACCACACAAGACTCGAAAGACTAAGTAACCTGCGTGTCTGGTTCCATCTAAGAAGTCTAGTAATTGATAGTAAGCGCAGTGAAAGGAAACAAACATTTTTTGATTTTTCTGCCCCAAACACTGGGTATTTCACAAATTTTGTTGTTTACAGTGGAGACTTTGAATTTGAAATTCCAAATGAGGTTAGGTTAGTAGAGGAGCAGAGGTGTTGACAGAGACAATATTTACTTCTGTCTTGATTAAAGGAGGAATGTAGACATTATAGGGTACTTTGTTTTGGCTGATTTATGTCCTTTATTTACCACAGGAGGGGTATGATGGTAAGAACCTTCCTTGCAGAGATAAACATTTTCTCTTCACCACTTTATAAGCATTTTACTTTAATCTCTGAGATTTTATGAGCTATCCTTTGGTCACAGACTAAATTTTATGACATGAACCATGCCTCTGGTGATAGAATGCATATGCATTCTGCAGTGCAGCTGTGTTTTTATTGGTTGTCAGCTTTTATTATTTATGTGTATATTTTTAAATTCCTAACTTTGTTCCTGACACCAAGAATTCATATTTATACATAAATTTTATTGGAAATATTCTGGACTATAAATTAATGCTTAACATCACCCTGAGCTGATCAGGTGAATTTGTTAGAGGTGAAAGGAGAAACTTCTTTTGTTTTTCGATCACAGCTACTGTAGCCTTGATTAGCTGGGCTCAGGCAATCCTTCCATTTTAGCCTCCCAAGTAGCTGGGACTACAGGTGCACACCACCACGCCTGGCTAATTTTTTGATCGATTGTAGAGGCGAGGTCTCACCTTGTTGCCCAGACTGGTCTTGAACTCCTGGACTCAGGCAGTCCTCTCACCTCCACCTCCCAAAGAACTGGGATTGCAGGCGTGAGCCACTATGCTCAGCGAAACTTCTCTTGATAAGCCCTAAACCCAAGAATACATTTTTATATTGTTTTCTCTACTTCCTAACTGTGGAAAACTATAGCAACCGAGACCTCACGGTTAAAAGAATGACTGTTTCAGGAGAGAGGATGAAGAAAGCCTCTTTCCTGGGGGCTTTCCTCCTGGTGTTGCTGTTACTGTCCTCGAGTGGCGAAAGTCCAGTGGGCTGACGTGGAAAAAGTTTCCCTATATTGGGTTTTCAACTGTGATTTGATGTTAAAACCTTACGTACTGGTGTCTGTGAGTGTGAACACATACATAACAAACTATATTTCATTTTAATCATGAAGGCATTAAAATTCATGTGCATGAAACATTACATGATGTGGGAATAGACTTAAGGCTTAGTGTTTAAATGAAAATGAAAGGAAGACTCTCCCTCTCCCTCTCTCTCTCCTTCTCTCTCTCTCTCTCTCTCTCTCTCTCTCTCTCTCTCTCTCTCTCTCTATATATATATATATATATATATATATATATAAAATATATATCTGGAGACAAACAATACACACACTATATAGAGAGAAAAAAACATGACGAGAGAC
>CAUYQG010049328.1:0-17457 GCA_963574415.1 Tarsius wallacei | reverse complement strand
CGCCCGGCTAATTTTTTTGATTTATTGTAGAGATGAGGTTTCGCCTGCCCAGGCGGGTCTCGAACCCGCGGGCTCAGGCAATCCACTCACCTCAGCCTCCCAAGGCACGGGATTACAGGCTGAGCCACCGAGCCCGGCTGGTCTGCTATTTCATGTTTCATTTTAGTTTATTTGATTGGTTACATAAATATAAAAGTAAATGCATTACTTTGTCATTTAAAACAAGAAAATGTAGTATAATTTAATTTTTAAAATTAGTAGAATTTGTATTTTTAAGTATTTGAATTCTTATAAATGAGTACATTTTAATTATTAATAAACCATATCATTATTTTTATAAAGGTAATTTAAAACATATGCATTTATAGATGTCTTCCAAGTACTACCAGACACCAACAAGATATCAGTAAAGTGATTAGTGATAAAGGGTGATAAAGGGTTAGACTTTGCTAATCAGCGAAACTTTTGTGATTTGGAAACTTGCATTAGGGATGACATTGTATTTGCAGAGACCACTCAAATCTTCCTTATTCTTTCATGTTGCATTCACTTAGATCAGCCCTAACTGACTCTTAAGGAAAAAATAAGCAGTTGTGTTCCGCAACCAACAAACTTCCAATTAAGGAAGTCCAATTAAAAGCTCATTTCTGTAATTGAGCAGAGATGTAATGAAGCTTAAAGAGAAGCAGAAGAACAAGATGCTTGCAGTTTATTTAGGGGAATGGGTATGGTGATTCTGAATTTTAATAACTTTAAAATAATATCTATGGCTCCATAAAGTTCATTCAATTTCTTCTCCATTCTTTTCAAATTAAACAGGTAAAATAACGCCACCATACCAACATATTGGGAACAACTAAAATTCAAAACATAAAGAGCTTTGGAAACATGCAGGTTTACAGCCAAGAGCAATCCTTTAAGTTCCATGTTTTCAAAATGGTTGGAAAGCATGTACAGGAAAGATATATATTATTTTCATGCTATACAGGATAAGATATCCAAATCCTAAAGCAATTCTGTAGAGAGACTATGTAAATGAAATCACTGTGGATGCTTATTTAATTTCCTTTAATTTAATTCTACATATTTGACTAAACTGACTTTTGGTTTTTTCCAAGAATTTGGTTATAATTTGACAGAAATTATAAGATGCATAATTTTTTGCAAAGGTTCTGTTTTATGTTAACACAATTTAAATCAATGACGGGATCAGTTGTATCCATTTTGCAACAAATGTTTGGGGAAACTGAAGTAAGCTAAAAATCTACAGCATATTTATGCAGCAAGCAATATTCTGCATGCTGTTCTATTTCTTTTAAATGTTTCAATAAAAGATGCACATTTGACTTACTAGTGAAAACATTAAATATATATTCAAGCTACTGCAATCAACAAACAAAATTTATTAAGTTCATTTTATTTTATAATACTGTGCTACTTTATACAACCAAGAACAGGAAGTAAAAATGATATATATTTTTTAAGTGCAAACTCAGACCCCTTTAAGAAGTATTTTAATGTATTGCATGTTAATCTATTAAAAAGATTTTGCAAAATGTAGATGTTTATAATGAATCAGGATGTTTAAATAAATTCTTATAGGGGGGCAGGGAGTTCAAAATTTGTAGGAAAGATATATTCTTATATACTTCCATTTACCTAAATCCTAGAAGTACCTCTTTGCTTATATATCCAGTTCACTTGGAAAAAGCAACAGACAGCAATACTTCAGAAGTGCTGAGTTGAGTTTCATAAAATACCCCCAAATAAATTCACATTCTCTGTGATCTAATGTCATATTCTAATAATTAATCTTCACTTGCAACTCAGAAAATGAGAAGATTATGTAGACATTAGTCCTATTTTCTTTATCTCTACTGCCACAAAATATTTTAAAATATCTCTTATTTGTCTTATTTCCAGCATGAAACAATTAATTTAATTTTTACTAAATGAACTTAAATTCAGGGTACAGTAAAATACTAATTAGTAAAGTTAAAAATATAAATAGTTTATCTGCTCCCTTACTAAAACTTTTAGTGTTTGGTGCTGAAAGCCCTATATATTTATACTCCTGACAAAAGAAAATTTTACAAGGATATTATGGAACTCTAGATAACTTTTACTATTAATTGTTTTTTAAACAATCCGATGGTAAAGGCATACATCATACCAAAATTGTCTGAGAAGCATAATTTTGTTACTATCTTTATAAGTGTAAAACCAACTATGGAAGAAGTAAATTTTAGCTTGAATAATTTAAGGCTATGGTGAATAAATGGGAATTTTTTTATTATATTGAATTTTCCCCCTGACTTTTATATCCATTAGTTGCAGAATAAAAAATTGAATTTCAAGATTTTCATAACAATTCACAATATGGTTAGCAAGCAATAAATATATGCTGAATGAAGTAATGAACACAGAGCAAATAAATTTAAAATTTTTTAATTGCACAAGAAAAATGCATATGGTATATTCTGTTGGGCATAGTACAAACAGTGTATCATCACATATTTTTACCCTACATAATGGTTCATAAGAAAGTTCTCTATCTGCCTTTCTCATATTCTGAATAAATATTCATCCTTCTTTTTTTTTTTTCCTTACCTGGAACGATCCTGGTCATAAAACAAGTGACCATCCTTGACTTGGCCCTCATCTCAATAAACATCTTAGTCTTTCTCAACTACACTGTTGTTTCTCTTTAGCTTACTGTAGAATTCCTCCAAATTAATGTTTTATTATACACTGTCCTTATAGTCATTTCTGTTTTCATTTTTTTTCTTTTTAAAACTTTATTTCATCATAACTATGCTTACAGAAATACACTCATATTGGTTAATAGAATGTAATTTAAGTTTAAATTATCCTATACAATTTGGAACAAATACTTGGTACATGGTTTAAAATTTTTTAAAAGGATTTGCAATCTGGTTTATTTTTTATCTATTACAAATGTACAAAAGATCCTCCATCAAATGCTACTAAAAAAGGCAGCAAAAACCTTGAGATATTTACCTTTGGTTTGCCTCAGAAAAGTAACACATATTGCACCTGTATAGGTATGTAAAATTGGTGCAACAAAATTTTGTTGTAATGTTTCAATGCCAGCTTATGAAGTTCAACAACTAATGGATAAGGAAGGAGGTGGGAGGTAACCTATGTATATGTGAGGACCTGTAAAAGCTATCTGATTTAATTAATGCTGCATGTAGATTGTAAATCTACACAAACCAAGACTCAGATCATTTCTTCAATCTGAGTTAACACTATCTGCTCACTTTATCAGCTGAGGTCAACAAGGAAACTGGGGCTAACTTTAAGTTTTTCTGATTTTGCACAAAATAAAAATTAAACTTCTTCCCCAGCTTTTCAGTCCAGAAGTGACAGTATGCTACAGTCAAGGCGTTCTTTCCATTGTCAGCATTCATAGAATGACATGCAGTGAGGTTGACTTGGGTTTCAATTTGTATCAGCACTCATATGTAAAATAGTCTCCAAAGTTGTGATATTTGCATGGAACTGTTGGAATTTTTTCATTTTATGATCTTTCCTTCTCCCACACTGGATAGAATTGAAGATAAAATTTTCCCTTTTGGTAAGGTAACAAAAAAAGACCATGTTTTTTAAAAAATAAGACTTCTGATAACTGTGGTTGGATGTTTTGTTCTAGTCTTCTTAGAAGGACCATTTTATTTTTTAGAGATACTCTAAAGCCTTATAGTCACTTTCTAACTCAGTTTGATCTATTTTTTGGGGAGGTCATGGGAACACAAAAATGTATATATAATTCATTATAGTATACTATAATATGTGATTAAATCTGTTAACCATGGATCATTTTAATGTAAATATTACTTATCTCATTTTCAATATAAAAGTAATAACATATATCTTAGTAAGATGACAGCAAATGAAAAAGTCTTCATTTTAAAATGTACTAGAATTAAAATGAGCACCACTCTACAAGGGCAACTTTTCCAGGTCCACTGAGTTCATATTTTTGTTTTTGATTTATAACATATTTTTTGTTTATAATCCACTCTTTCCAAAAAAATCACTGAAAGAGAAGTCTCTTTCTCTCTCTCTCTCTCTCTCTCTCTCCCTCCCTCCCTCCCTCCCTCCTTTCTTTCCTTCTAGTATGGGGTACAGGTGAAGATTTACTACATAAGTAGGCTGCACGTAGGTGAGGTTTAGGCTTCTAAGTGGCTTTCACACACCCTGGTAGTAGGCCAGGTACCCTGTGTGTTATCAAGTGCCCTCCACACACACACACTTCTCTCTCTCTCCTTGCCCTAGCAATGCCCAGTGATTGCAGATCACACCCTTGTGTTAATGTGGTTAGTGATCAGGTCCCACTTATGAATGAGAACATGTGATATTCAGTTATTTGTTTCTATGATAGATCACTTAGTATGATGGTCTCCAACTGCATCCAAGTTCCTGCAGTGATTTAGTTCTTCTTTAGTTTCTGACTGCATAAATACTCCATCAGGTATTTTATCACATTTTCTTTATCCAGTCCACTGCTGATGGCAACGGGGTTGGTTCCATGTTTTTGCTACTGTGATTAGTGCAGCAATAAATGTGTGTGCAAGTGTCTTTCTGGTAGAGCAATTTATGTTCTGCTGGGTATATTCCCAGGAGAGGGATTACTGGATCATAAGGAAGGTTAATTTTTGGTTCTTTTAGGAATTGCCACACTGCTTTCCATAGAAGTATAAGTTAGTTGATCTCACATATATGTGAATATCCATTTTAGATTATAAAATAAATTGCTCTCAATTTCTTGACTGTTTAACCTCAAAACATATTTGAATTAAGTAGATATTGCAATGTGCTTATCATGTTGTGATGAACCAAGAGATGGGCCACACAGTTCCCTTCAAGGAAGAGCTTGCTGCCCTAGTTTCTCTCAACCCTTCAGGTATTGTTTTAGCTGCCTCCTTCAAGGTCACACTTAACTCTGGCAGTCCATATCCAAGGGCAGCTTGGAATGTGTGCATTAGAGTCCGACCTTTTGGTCCCATGAGGGTCAATGCTGAAGGACAATTCTTGTTTCAGAATTTCCCCCATGATATGGGGTTGAGACTCTTAACAAGCGTGCGTCAGAACTGGACTTTTTTCTCTTTTCACAACTGTTGTCTTCTCCTCTCTTCTATGAATTTTGATCCCAAGGGTACTCCTGAACAAACAACCTGCAAACTAAACTTTGACCCAGAATCAGCTTCCACAGTTTGTTGCATAAGCAAAAAATCTTGTTTTAAAATTCACCACATTACAGCTGAATATCCATCAATAGTTACATAGGTATTTTTAGATGTCATAGTAGTTCTCTGCACCAAAGAAGATATTTTCTAAAAATGACTTGCATAAAAACTTTAACTGATGTTACCACATGTGAAAACTTGTGAGATTACTTCAATAGGGTACTATGAAATAATGCAGTCAAATGACACTTAAACTAGTGTATTAATCAATAATAGATGAATATGAAACATCTAGTCTCTTGTGAGAGAAAAAAAACTGCACTAATGCTATTCTTAAGGGATTCTAAATTATAAGAATTGAAATGAAAATTTTGAAATACTTTGATTGAAGCATCTATAATATATTATTATTTTCTTTATTGTTCATAAAACTATTATGAAGAAATTATTTATTTTTTCCAAAACAGGTTTCTTTTTGAAATACAGACAGTGACAAAAAAAATGTATACACATTTTAAGAAAGGAAAAACTGTAATACTCAATATATACCAATAACAAAAGATAAATACAAGTCACATATGACTTCTGCAACTGCAAGAAGTACTCACAGTGGTTATCATCAGCATCCCAACACTTCTGATTATGGCAAACTTACAGTAATGCATAGATAACATCTCTTAAAATCTGTATACATTTTGAATAGTGCTGAAATAAACATACATGTGCAGGTATCTTTTTTGTAGAATGATTTGAGTTCCTCCTGGTATATTCCCAGTAGGGGATTGCTAGGTCATATGGAAGGTCAATTTCTAGTTCTTTTAGAAATTGCCACACTGTTTTCCATAGAGGTTGAACTAGTTTGCATTCCCAACAGCATTGTAGAAATATTCCCTTTTCTTCACATCCTTGCCAGCCTCTGTTGTTTTTTGATTTATTAATGATGGTCATTCTTATTGGGGTTATGTGGTATCTCAGTGAGGTTTTGATTTACATTTCTCTGATGATTAGTGAGGCTGAGCACTTTTTCATGTGACTGTTGGCTGCCTGTATGTCTTCTTTTGAGAAGTGTCTATTCATGTCTTTTGCCCACTTTTTAATGGGGCTGTTTTTTTCCTTTTGGCACGTTTGAATTCCTTGTAGATCCTGGATGATAGGCCTTTGTCAGTTATAGAGTTGGCAAGTATTTTTTCCCATTCTGTGGTCTGTCTCCCCACTCTTCTTGAGGGTTTCTTTTGCTTTGCAGAAGCTTTCCAGTTTAATGAGGTCCCACTTGTGAATCTTATCTCTTATGGCACGGACATCTGGGGATTTGATCAGGAATTGGTTGCCTACCCCGATTCCCATTTGGACACCCCCGGTACTTAAAATTGCTTATTAGCCAGCAAAAAAGCAAAAAAAAAATTAATAGAAAAACATTTTTACAACCAAACAAACTGAAGATCAACAATGCATCTTAGATCCATTAGAGAAATGAGGTCAAAGAGCAAACCATAGATCTGAAAACCAGAGAAGGAGAAACACACAGAAATTGAGTTTACCAAAAGCCAAAGTCATAGCTGAAGACTGGTAGTGTAATTGACTAATTGCTGTAGACAAAATGGGAACTAATTTGAGAGATTAAAAACTCCTGGGAGGAGTCTTGGGGTCCCCCATACTGGGAATTTTATGACCAGGTTTCTTGAGTGAAGATCAAAGAAAAATCTTCACATGCTTCCTGCAAGGGGAAGAGAAAAGTAACCATTTTTAAATTTGCCCCATGGGGTCTGTTCTCCTTTAAAAAGGACTGCCCTTAAGGGAAACCCCAATGTGGGTTTTAACAGAATTTAACTGAGGAGAGGAAAGAAATATCCAACATCAGCCCCCATTTAGTTTTCCATATGGAGGAAGGGAAATACACTAATTCAGGTCACTCTGTATTCCTGTATTATATAAAGAAGTTGAGAGGCCCCCGAGAAGATCACAGTCCAGGTAACCCCATGCCCACTAAAACACTGAGATCTAATCATAGGAATATAGAATGCTTCTCCTCTGCCCCCATACACCACATCAACAGGTCTCCTGTATAATAACATTTAATTACAACTGAAAAGAATTTCAAAGCATAAACTCTATTCAAGAAATCTCTAGGAAAGCTCAAATACCACAGGGGAGATAAAATCAAAGACACTAGCAGAAATTTTAACCTCCGACACCCACAGCTATAGCAAACAGTTACACAACCTATCATTCAACCAGATAAACCTAAAACTCCACACAAAAGACCTATTTACCTCAGTTCCTTTTAAACTCATTCTATCTGACTTTCAACAGAAAAGTACAAGACATGGTAAAAGGAAAAAACCGCCGGGCTTGGTGGCTCAGCTTGTAATCCCGCGTTTTGGGAGGCCAAGGTGATTGGATTGCCTGAGCCCATGGGTTCGAGACCCGCCTGGGCAACTTGGCGAGACCGCATCTCTACAACAAATCAAAAAATTAGCCGGGCGTGGTAGCGCGCGCCTGTAGTTCCAGCTACTTGGAAGGCTGAGGCAGAAGGAACGTCGGAACCCAGCAGGTCGAGGCTGCAGTGGCCGGGAGCAGCCACTGCACTCCAGTCTGGATGACAAAGTGAGACTCCAACTCAAAAAAAAAAACAAATAAATAAAAATAAATAAAAGGCAAAAATCACAGCCTGAAGAAACAAACCAAGCATCAGAACCAGACTCAGATGTAGCAGAAATACTGAAACTATCAAAGTAGGAATTTTAAATAACTATAAATAATATATAAAGGACTTTGATGGAAAAAGTGGACACTATGCAAGAACAGATGGATAATGTAAGTGGAGATGAAAACTCCAAGAAAGAATCAAAAGCAATGTTAAAATTGAAACCACTAAAACACAAATGAAGAATGCCTTTGATAGACTCATTGGTAGACAGAACACACAGAAAAGAAACAGTGAGCTTGCGGGTAAGTCAATAGAAACTTCCATAACTGAAAAGAAAGGAGAAAAATAATGACAAAATGGAACTGTGAAAAATTAAATACAAGAACTATGGAACAATTACAAAAGATGTAACTTACATGCAATTGGGAACTCCAGAAGGAGAAGAGAAAGAAAAAGGTGCAGTTTATTCTCTTTGGGATGATGGAAATGCTTTTAGAATAGCTACAGATGATGTAATTAATATTAATAAACTGTGCACTTTAAATGGTTAAAATGACCAATTTTTTATACTTTACCACAATTAAGAAAAAAAGGAAAAAAAACAAAAAAGAAAACAAGGAAGGAGAAGCAAAGGCTTTCACAGACCAACAGAAACTGAAAAAAATGTGTTGCCAGTAGACATGCCTTGCAAGAAATGTTAAAATAATTTCTTCAGAGAGAAGGAAAATGGCATAGTTTAGAGACTTGTATCTACATGATGAAGGAATAAGCGTTACAGAAGGAAAAAATGAAAGTAAAATAAAATATTTGTCTTATTGACCTACCAGCTAAAAGCGTATTTAGAATAATAATAGCAACAAAATCTTTATTGAGTATAGCTTATAGATAAGCGGAATGAATGACAGCAATGTTATAAAAGATGGGAGAGATGATTTGGAAATATTTTGTCATAAGTTACCCATAAGACCTGTGAAGTAGCATAGTGGAATGAAATTAGTTGAAAATGTATATTGCAAATTATAAGGCAGCCACTATTTTTTTTAAAAAGAAGCATTATTGATAAGCTAAGAAGGAAAGCAAATGAAATCATACAAAATGCTCAATTAAAATCAGAGAAGGTGAAAAAAAGAGGAAGGCAAAAAAGAAAGAAAAAAGAAGGAAAGAAGGAGAGAGAGAGAAAGAGAGAGGGAAAGAGAAAAAAGAAAAGGACAGGGAACAAATGCAAAAATGTTAAAATGTGCTTGATATTAATCCAACTATACCGACAATCACTTTAAACATAAATACATTGTCACTCTTAAACTTGCTTCCAATATTTCCATTTCCTATCTTAACATCTTCTCAATCTAAAATAATAAAAGTTATTTTGCCTAAGTTTATTGTAACCAACACTGCTTACATGGCAATATTATTCAAAAATTTTAAATGTTCAGAATCACCAACAACAACAAAGCTAAGTAAAATCAGATGGCCTGTTTTAAGTGATATGGAACAAGAAATTTCCTTGTGAAAAAAATTGAAAAAAAATGAAGTAACAAAGTCTTTTTATACAGACTAAAGTATATGGTAAATTCAGTTGTTTATCAGAGTATACACATTGCCTGCTGATTAAAGAGTAACTCTATAAAATACAAATATATATATATATATGTATATGCAATGGTTTTAGAAGTCTGTTAATCTTGCTCATTTTATTTAATGCCAACTGAAAGATCAATGTTCAAAATTCATTAACAGCAAGTATCTGTCAGACATTCAGCTGGATTGGGGAACAAAATGTGATAACATCTGAAAAGTTGTTCAAAGATATTCAAGTTATTTTTTCCCACAAACTTCAGAGTTAAGTCTGAGTCACATGATGGAGTTCCGGTCAGTAGCATGTGATGATAACTAATATATGACACTTTTAATTCTGCCAACTAAACTATTTGCTAACCCCGGTGTTTATTATCCTACCTTTGTCTTCGAGCATGCTATGGAAGACTTATAAGAGATCTCCAAGACCCTAGAAATGATGGACCAACTTAATTAAAAGGATCTTTCATCCTGCTACTTTTTTTGTGACATAAGAAGAAATACACCTTCCTTTTCTTAAGTCACTGTGATCTAGGGGTTATTTGTTACAGCAGAAATTCTACCTTGAATAAGAGACAAAAAGGAGACATGTTCCATTTACTTGAGATCCTTACTGTCTTAATGATAGAGAGCTCATACACAAATTTTATCATTGCCTATAATTGTCTTACTCCTCCACAGTGAATTTCTTGCTTCTGGAAATACACATAGGTCATAAACTCTTTTGTATTGTTTTTTTCATTAAATTATCTTTTT
This sequence comes from Tarsius wallacei, assembly GCA_963574415.1. Taxonomy (NCBI): domain Eukaryota; kingdom Metazoa; phylum Chordata; class Mammalia; order Primates; family Tarsiidae; genus Tarsius; species Tarsius wallacei. The sequence continues at coordinate 7,266 of CAUYQG010049328.1, read as the reverse complement.
GTCTTCCTCTGAATATTTTAGGATACTTCAGGTATATCTTTGTGTTATCAGTACCTACTTACAAATCCTGGTAACTGACAGGCACTTTATAAATTTTTTTTTTTTTGAGTTGGAGTCTCACTCTGTCACCCAGACTGGAGTGCAGTGGCCGCTCCCGGCCACCGCAGCCTCGACCTGCTGGGCTGCGATCCTTCCGCCTCAGCCTTCCGAGTAGCCGGAACTACAGGCGCGCGCTGCCACGCCCGGCTAATTTTTTGATTTATTGTAGAGATGAGGTCTCGCCAAGTTGCCCAGGCGGGTCTCAAACCCTCAGGCTTAGGCAATTCATTCACCTCGGCCTCCCAAAGCGCTGGGATTACAGGCTGAGCCACTGAGCCCGGCCTTATAAATATTTGATAAATAAATTATTGGATTAATTTGATGTGGAATCTAAGCCTATCAAACAAAGAAGAACTTGAAAAACCCTCTCTAGGAATGACAGTGATGTAGTAACACTTAGAAGATAATTCTTCTTGCAAAATTTCTGAATTTTTATGAGTTACATGTAACTATTTCCTTAAAAATTAAGACACGTAACAATATAAAATTCAGGAGTATTTCCTGTTCCCATCGCTACTTAATCTCATCTTATCTGAATATTCAGAAATATGCCTTTTAAATTCTACACATGGAGGAAGCTAGTCAAAAAATGTAACTGAGTTATTTTATGAAGGAGGAAACAGGCATATTAATATAGAATGCATAACTATGACCTGAACCTTCCAAGGTGTACAAAGTAAAATCACCTACTTCATATTCCAGGTATATATTCTGATAATTTATCAAATGGCAAAATATATAACTCAATCCAAAATGACATTTCTAAATCTATGCTTCATCCATTATATACTCTAAAACTTTACTTCAGTCAGTAACACAAAAATATGAGTTCAATCATCTTTTCAAAAAAAAGTTAACAGAAATTATTGACTTAGGTGTTGTTAGGAACTTGTTCCCTTCTATTAATTACTAAACATTAGCAAGTATAAAATAAACTTTATGCTTGCGTTTCTTCTAATGTTATCATTTTTAAGAAACAGAAATCTAAGAGATAAGCTTAACAGAATTCAACATCAATAGTATTTTGTTTGTTTGCATCATAAACTTGATAGTTCAATGAGTAACTAATGGAGATAAATTTATAGAGTTAAAATACCAGGAATTTTATGGCAAACCAAAGAGGACAGAAAGTAATTGGTCATAATTACAACACAAAGCCTAATGATTTTACTAATGCCTGAAATAAAAAATATGGTTTAGATAGTTTATAAGTTATACAAAGTAAGAAATATTTCATATTATAAATAGTTTCTTGTGATTCATATAGGAAATTAACCTAGGCATAACAGAAAATATTTTAGGTAGCTTTTAGTCTCAATTTTATATTGACTTTGGGATTACATAGTTTTGCTTAAAGAAGGTTTCTATGGAATTCATTTACTGTGGTTTATCTTTTTAAGGTTTTAATTGAATTTAACTTTGTATTTTTAAAATAAATTTCTTATATATTCTTATATATATTTCTTACATTGTATAACTTTATTATATTATCATTTTTACTTTATTTATAGAGTATATAAAATTAAATAAACAAAAATAATTAAATTTTCCTATAAGCATATGAAATAAGTATCTTAAAGTCTTTATATGCCTCAGTTACTTCATATGTAAAATAGGAACATTTTTTACTATTAAATTGATTGAGAGAATTAAATATTTGTAAACCAATTAGCACAATACCTGACATATATAAATATCTGATGACTGTTAGTAACTACAATTTGGTTTGTGTTACAATTATAAATTAGGGAAAATGCTGTAAAGTTAAAACAAAAATAAATTATATATAATCAGAATCAGGTAAGGGAGATTTGCATGCTTGATACTCACAAATTAAATCATTGTCTTCCCTCAAGTCTCAGGTTTAGAGTGCATTTGTCATTATCTTAAAACTAATGATCATTAATAACTGAATACTTTGTTCTCATGTGAAAAACTTTAGTTTTGTTCTATAAATCTATTTCAGAATTTAATTTAAACTTTAGATCATACAAAAGAGGGATTATTCAACAACATCAGAATTAAATTATTTTAAAAATCTTACTGTTAGATAAGTTTCATATAGAGTTTTAGAGTGTGTTCACCTCTGAACAATATGAGAGAATGGTAAATATTTGAAGCCAAGAAATACTTTTTTTCACATATTCATTTTTCTGACTGGAAGGAACCTGAATTGGTAGGAAACTGTAGCTGAGGGGCTGCCTTCTGTATAATGAGGGTATTATCAAGGTGGATGTGGAACCCAATTTACAGTTTGATTTTTTTTTTTACTTTTTTATTATGTATTTACAATATGACACTCTGGTAAACAATTCAGATTGCTCATGTGTAGATGTTTTACTGGTCACTTCTGGTGGATTGGGAACTACCTGTAATGCAATATGTATAAATATACCCCACCATTATTGTGAAGATATAACTTTTTATTTCTAATTAAAAACCTTGTGTTCTTTTTAATTGTGTTTTTTAGAGTTATGTCCTGTGGAAATAAACTAAGTTACAGAGGAACTGTGGAAGTCATTGTTATATAAACTATCAGAATTACATCAAAGGACAAAGAGACAAGCAGGGGAGAAAAAATAATCTTTTGGTTTAGAAAAAAGAACAGCCAAAAGATAAATATGCTGGTTTGGAAAGTAAATTAGTAGATTGAACTTCTTATTTTTGCTATTGGTTATGAATTTCAAAAAAAGTAGAATGAGGAGAAAATGGAGAAATGATATTTAGCTCTCAGATAGCCAAATTATATAAACCTATAAGATAATGAATTAGAACCAATCCTGAATTTGTTCCCACACTCCGAAACATTACTTTCCTAACTATACAAATAATTAATAAAATATGTTATTTTATGTCAAATGTCAAGATAGGACAATCTATATATTGATCGCGCCAAAGCAAAAGTATAAAAGGTAGAATATATCCATTACTATGCTTTTAGTTAATGAATCTCAAGTAAAGAATAATCTATTTTTTTAAAAAATCTTACTAGTGATTTGAGAAGCAATCTAACAAAAGTGAGGCTGTGTATGCCCTACAACTCAGCATTTTTCACTGCCACATGCATAAAGGTATAAGAATATTTATAGCAACATTGTTTGTAGTATAAACAACTGGAAACAATGCAGTTAAAATGAATGAAATGACTTAGAGAGTAACTCCAAAAACTGATGAATCTCTAAAAACTTTTGCACCAAAAAATAACAATTGGCCAATGGATAATAGTAGTAAGATATCATTTGTATGCAGATAAAATTTGTGTAAGAATAGCCTACAGTTCTTAGTACTCATATATACGTAGTCAACATATAAGATAAGAATAATGAACAGCATTACAGGATAGTGGTTAATTCATAAGGGAAGGGAGGGAGATATGTTGGTATAGGGGTGTTCATGGAGCGTTTTATATTGTGAAATGTTTTATATCTTAAAGTAGATAATGGATATATGGGTGTTTGTTATTTTAATATTTATAAATATTCAGTACATCTGAAAGTTGACGCATAGAATACTAACCCATTAAAAATATTTGTGCTTAAGAAGAAAAGGGTAGTTGTTAACAAACACACTCTAATTGTTTTAGTTATCTATTGCTGAATATCAAAATACCCCAAAACTTAGAAGTGTAACAAGTATTTTATTTGCACCTGCCACCTTTGTGCTCCTCCATATAGCTTTTCTCCTCATGTGACTTATTTGAGCGTCCTTACAGCATGACTGCCTTAAGGTAGTTCTATGTCTTATATGTTAAATTTTTCTAAGGAGGGAGCATTCCAAGCAATACTATTTAGAGCTTCAGATTTCTTAATGCCAGTTTCACAAGTTACACAGTGTTTCTTCTGACACATTCTATTGGAAAGTCCAGATTCTTGAGGAAAAGAAATAGAATCCACCTGCAGATGTGGGCAAGACAAGTTCACATTGCAAAGAAGCATGTGAAATGGGAGCTAGTGTTGCAGCTAACATCAGAAATACAATTTATCAGATCAGTGTTAAAAGCTGTTATTCTGGGCTGTGGGATTATGGATGCTTTCTTTTATTATTTTTCTTTTTTATTTTCAGCAGTCATCAGTATGTCTACAATTATCATACATACAAAGTATAAAAGACAAATTATCTAATGGGAAAATAAAGTCTTACATTTGCAATAAAATTAACAATAGATTAGTATAGGTTATTAAACATTTCTTATTTGAGTATACCTACCAAACATGTATAAACAGGATCTAGTATCTTACTTTCTAAACAATAAAATCAAATGCAAAAGTCAAAATACAAACAAATTCAAACAAAGCCTTTCTCTTGACTCCTTTTCCTCCCCAACTAGTGTCTCCATTTTTTCTAGCTTTTGAAGACAATCTTCTATCATTTTTGTCTCCATTCTCTTCTCATTAAACTTTAATCCATGCCAAACTTCCATTTTGTACCAGCATTATATAAAATGCCCTATTGAATACCATTAAACATTTAAGTAAAGCCAATACTATGAATGAGAGAATAGTGACTCAACAAACAGAAGAAATTACATAAAAATAGTTAATGCAACTACAAGTACAGGAACTTAAAGCACATTTAGTTAATATCAATATTATATGCAAAAAAAACGGAGTTACTGTAAAACATTGCATCATTATTTACAAAAAACAATTTGAGATGGTGGTTAAGATAAATGGCATAATGGGCAGAGTGGAAAAGCAAAGTGGAGAGAGAGAAATTACACTCAAGTAATGAGTTTTCCCTCAAATGGCAATATAAACAAAAGAAAAAAATTTGAAAGAAAATTTGATAGATAAAGATTGATTGAAAAATTCCAAAATCTGTTTAAAAAGAAATTCAGTGAAACTAGAAGAGACAATAGCTTGCATGATTAATGTTTATATACCTAACCCTGAATTGTACCCCACATCTTTATAATAAGTAAATTATTTTTTTTAAAAAAGAGACAATAGCTTAATTCGCCATGTTCAGAAGACATTCCCAGCACTATTTATCTTCTAGACTTAATCATACTGTATTGTTAAAAATAGCTATAATCCATTCAGTTACTTAAGTTAGAGATCTGAGAGTCACCTTTGATTTCTTTTTTCACTCAGTGATCTCAGATCAAATATATCAACAAATGTTTCATAACATCTCAAATCTCTCCATTCTCTGTCACTATTTTGTTCATGTTTGCTAAAAATTTGTAAGTAGTTTACATACACTTCCACTTGTGTTCTCTCTATTCTGCATACCATATTTACTACACATGTTATGTGCATATGTATATATAATCTCTTCTTTTGTAAACTGCCAGGTCATATCCTTAATTTTCTATGCTTATATTTTCTTATTAATTAAAAATATTAACTCATTTTAGTAAATGTGCAGACAAGCACAGTTGGTAATTGATTTTAAGCTGTTTTTGTTGTTGTTCTCTTATTTACATACATCTTAAATTTGGGCGTAGCCACACCCAACTATTTATCATATGTGGTAAGTGATTATGGGTGTGTGTTTATATATGCTTATTTCTGGTCTTTATAATACTGCCATGTTAATTTTTCCGTTGTTTTGTTTGTGCCACACTTTGTAATTATTGTAAATTTATGATTCTTTTAAATATACTATTGTTATTTTAAACATATATTTCTATCATTATGGATTTAATTCTACATGAAATACTTATATTTATTTATTTATATTTTTTTCACAACGTAGGATTTCATTTTATAAATTTCAAAATCAGACTGAAGGAATCTATGGGTCTAGAAGTCCATTCACTTCCTATCTTTGGTCTGGGCTGCTTCTACTAGTGTCTGCATGGAGGAACAGGATGAGGGTCCAGAGGCTCTCATCCAGCCCTGTTTCTCATGCTGGGCCTCGATTACATTGCTGTGGGCCCTTTGTGCAAATTCATCGGGCTGTCAACTTATGATCATGCACATTTCTGTAGAATATAGAATTCCAATAAACTTTCTACAAGGAAAATAAGTGACTGTTTCTTGGTCATGATTTTGTTCTGGTGTATATATTTAAAGTAGAAAGTTTAGCACAATTCAACTATGACTGGATTCACAACTAGGTTTTTTAAACCCTAATTTGAGTTAATTAAAAATTTTAAAAATAATCTGGAGCCAGGCATAGTGGCTTGTGCCTGTAATCACAGCACTTTGGGAAAACAAAACGGGAGGATCTTTTGAGGCCAGGAGTTCTAGATCCGCCAGAGTAGCAAAGTGAGATACCGCCTCTAAAATAAAAATAAAAATTTGCCAAGTGTGGTGACATGTGTCTATGATCTCAACTACTCAGAAGGCTGAGGTGAGAGACTCACAGGAGCCAAGGAGTTAGAGGTTATAGCTATGATTAGGTGGTATGATTGTGCTACAGCACTTCAGCCTGGAAAACAGAGAGACCTTGTCTCTGAAAATAAATAAAATTTAAAAAAATAAAAAATTGGAGGTTTCAGATTGAGATTATTGTTTGCAATAATATAATTATATTATGTCTTTATATTTCAGTAATTATTTCTAGGAGATAATCTTATTTTTCATCAAGTAGTAGTGGTTAAATAGATTCTTTTTTTTATGATATTGTGGGGTACTGTTAAGGATTAGGTATACAAATATGCTTCGTTCAGACACCCTTGATGATAAGAGGTGTCTCCCCGTCCCCAGACAGATATTGAGTACCGTTAATCCCGTCTCCCTTCCCCTTCCCTCCCCATAATTTCCCACCACTGTCAGTCATTTTCTCATAGTATTATGTTGGATGTTCAAGGTTCACTATATGAGTGAGAACATGTGATACTCTGATCTTTGTTTCTGTGAGAGGTTGCTCAGTATTATAGATTCTAGTTCCATCCAAGTTGCTCCGAAATCCATGATTTTGTTCTTTTTTATGACTGTGTAGTATTCCATCGTGTATATGTACCACATTTTTTTAATCCAGTCCTCTTTTGATGGACAGCATGGTTGCTTCCAGGTTCTTGCTATTGTGAACATACGTGTGCAGGTATCTTTTTTATAGAGTTCTTTATTTGAGTTCTTCAGGGTATATTCCCAGTAGGGGAATTGCAGGGTCATATGGGAGGTCGATATTTAGGGCTTTTAGAAATCGCCATACTGTTTTCCACAGAGGTTGCACTAGTTTACACTCCCACCAACAGTGTAGAAGTGTTCCCTTTTC
>CAUYQG010049327.1:0-62991 GCA_963574415.1 Tarsius wallacei | reverse complement strand
TGTGGTTTTGATTTGCATTTCTCTGATGATGAGTGAGGCTGAGCACTTTTTCATGTGTCTATTGGCTGCCCATATATCTTCTTTTGAGAAGTGTCTATTCGTGTCTTTTGCCCACTTTTAAAGGGACTGTTTTTTTTTTTTTTTCCTGTTGGTGCATTTGAGTTCCTTGTAGATCCTAGATGTTAGGCCTTTTTCAGATATACAGTTGGCAAATATTTTTTCCAGTTCTGTGGGCTGTCTCCCTGCTCTCTTGATGGTTTCTTTTGCTTTGCAGAAGCTCGTCAGTTTGATGAGGTCCCTCTTGTCTATCTTCTTTCTTAATGTATTGGCCTTCAGGGTTCTGAATAGGAATTGATTGCCAGTTCCAATTTCCATAAGAGGGGACACCTTTCTTTATCAATTACTACAGATGGAGATTTATCTTTAAAAAGATAGATAGGTGAAATTTATACTTATATCCCATCTCTTTTTTAAAATCAGCTTTATGGGCCTATAAGCGACATATATTAAACTGTACATATAGTACACATTTTTTAATGTTTTGACATTTACATACATACAAGAAACCATCATCGCAGTCAAAATAATGAATATATTTGTCACCCTCAAGACCGTAGGGGAGAGAGAGAGGAAGAAGGAAAGGGGGAACGTGTGGTAACACATTGGGTACCTGGTCCACTATTGGGGAAAAGAGGGACAGCCAGAAGCCCAAATTTCACCTGCATGCAACTTACTTATATAGGAACTCCTTTCTTATACCCCACAACTCAAAAATAAATTAAATTAAACCAAAAGTTTTCTGTATTTTAAATTCCTTCTTCCTGCTTTCTATCCCCATCCTCAGACAAGCACTAAACTGCTTTCTGTAACCTTAATTAGTTTGAAATTTTATTTGTTAGTGTTTTATGTAAATGGAATAAAAAGAGTATGTGCTCTTTTGGGTGGGGGTACAAGACAGTCTGGCTTCTTTCAAGCGATATAATTGTTAATTATCAATTTTTTGATTCATTGATGTGTTTTATGTGACAATAGTTTATTTCTTTTTATTGCAGAGTATCATTCAGTTGCCTGAATATAACACTATTTGTTTACTCGTTTACGTGTTGATGGGTATTTGAGTTGTTTCCAGCATTTAGAAAATACTGAAAAAGCTGCTAGGAGCAGCTGTGTACAAGTCTTTGTGTGTACATATGATCCATTTCTTGTGAGTAAATACCTAGAAGTTGAATGACTGAATGATATTATTGGTATATATTTCATTTTTTAAGAAATATCAAACAACTTTCCAAAATGGTTGTGCCATATTACATTCCCACCAGCATTATTTAAAAGTTTAGTTTCTTCCGCACTCTTGTCAGCACTTGCCATAATCAGCCTTTTTAATTTTAGCCAATCCAATTGTTGTGTAGTGGTATTTCATGGTGGTTTTTATTTGTCTTTCCCTAAAGACTAATCACGTTTAGCATCATCTCATATGATGATTTGCCATCCATGTGGCTTCTTTTTTGCAATGTGAATTCAAATTTTCTACCCCTTTTAAAAAATTATTGGGTTGTTTGTTTTTATGGTTCAGTTTTGGAAATTCTTTATGCATTCTATATACAAGTCCTTTACATAAATTTGCAAATATTTTCTGCCAATTTGTGACTTCTCTTAATTCTCTTAACATTGTTCTTCACACTGCAAAAAGTTTAAAATTTTGATTAAATCTAGTGTATTAATTTTTTATGGCTCATGATTTTGGTGTAGTATCTAAGAACTCTTTAACTCAAAGGCATAAATATTTTCTCCTATGTTTTATTCAAGAAGCTTTTCAGTTTCAGGTATATACTATGGTCTATGCTATCTATCCTCCACAAATTCATGTTGAAACTTAATCCCTAATGTGATATTATGAGATGTTGCCTCATATTATCTGTGTATAAGGACAGTTTTAATCTCTTCCTTTCTTATTTGGATGCCTTTTATTTCTTGCCATATTGAACTGACTAGAACCTCCACTACAACGTGGAACATGGTGGCTCATGTCTGTAATTCCAGCACTTTGGGATGCCAAGGCAAGAGGATGACTTGAGGCCAGGAGTTCAAAACCAACCTGTACAACATAGAGAGAACCTGTCTCTACAATTTTTTTTAAAAATTAGCCAAGTATGATGAAGCATAACTGTAAGTACTAGCTATTTGGAGGCTAAGGCAGGAGGATAACTTGAGCCCAGGAATTTGAGGTTACAGTGACAGTGAGCTATGATCACACCATTGTACTCCAGCGTGGGCAACAAAGCAAGACCTTGTCTCAAAAATAAAAAGTAAATAAATTAAAAGGTGGAGGGAGGTGATATCTTAAGAAGAAATCATTCAGTCTTTCACCTTTAAGTATAATGTTAGCTGCAGGGTTTTGTACCTGTCCTTGATCAACTTGAAGAAATTCCCTTCTATTCCCAGTTTTTATGAGAAATGAATGCTAGATTTTGTCAAATGCTTTTTCTGTGTCTATTGAGGTGAACACAGTTTTTCTTCTTTAGTTTGTTAGTGTGGTTAATATGGTTGTGTTCACCGCTTTCTAAATGTTAAACCAGTCTGAATTTGTGATAAACCCCATTTAATCATTATGTATTTTTATATATTACTAGATTTGATTTGCTAAAATTCTGGGTATGTATTATACTACCTAAAAATTTCTACTCCTGACCAAATTGTGGGACAGTTTTTGTTTGTTTGTTTAAATCTACCTCAGCTTTTGTCATTTGAAACGTCACGGTTATTTCCTGTATCTTATTTTTTAATTACAGGAATATATCTTTCTCTTTTACATCCATTTCTTTCTCCCTCTCCTGATAATTCCAACTCTGTTTAATTTCATTCAGCAACTATTCCGTACTTATTACATCCTAGATACTCTCAATCTGCCTATTTTAAAGATGAACATTGCCCACAACTGTTGGTGTCAAAGAGGGCTACAGTCTACTATGTGTGGGGGAATAGACATCTTTACAAATGTTTCAGTTTCAACATGGAAGCTGAGTATGACAAAGTACTACAGGAATCCTTACCTTTAACCAAAGATGCAATCCTGGAGTTAACTGGTTTGTCAGATAAGCAAAACAAGGAAAGTTATCATGGCCTGAAGAAAGAGCATAACAGGGACAGATAAGCAAGAGACAGAATCTCATGTTTTGGAAATGGCTGGGGAATGGCAGATGATAAGCCCGTAAAAGTATGCACATTTCATAACATAAAGGGCACGATGTCTTAGTCAAGGAATTTTTATTTTATTCTATTGGTGATGGTGGTAAGAAAGTTTTTCAGAAAGTTTTCTCTGACTGAAATGTAAAATACTGGTTAATGAGGGTGGAACTGGAGGCTGGAAAATCACTTTGGAAGTTGTTTTTAACAGTTAATAAAGACAAGGGGGTGAACTCTCAAGACATTTAAGAGGTAGAGTGAGCATGACCTTGTTCTAATTGAATATAAGGAGAAGAATGGAATAAAACTTCCATTGGTGTGTTCTTTTTTATGCTGTTTGTTTTTGTCTTAACCTGTTTTGTGAGTTTCTGCATCTGTGTGGATGATGACACCACCATTCACTGACTGAGTGTGTGGAAAGAAGGAAAGGTTTTGTGAAGAGAGTTATTTAGTTTAATGTGAATCTCCTGAGGCTGAAGTGCCTACCTGACAGATAACATGAAACATAGTTGGTTGGAAGTAAAGGCTTGGAACCCACAGGGATGGATAGTCTGGAGTTAAAAATTAGTAATTCACAATTTGTTATATCCGAGTTGGAAGAATCCATAAAGTGCATCAAATCCAATCATAAATATACTTGCTTCACACAGTTCAGAAGACCTGAATATATACCCAAGTAAGGGCCATACCTGAGAGCTCAGGAAACAGTGATTGACCTGCCTTTGAGGTAAACGTTAAACACTGCTGTATGGCAGCAGCCATAAACCTTTGATAACATGTAGCTACACATGTTTGTGTAGGATGAAAAATTCAGAAAAGAGTATATTTCATAGAGATTATGTCTGTTTTAAATAATCAGCAATATAAAAATTTCACTTTCCCTTTTTTGTAGGGACCAAAATTAAGTAGAAAGATGCCCCAGAAATATATCTTTAAAAAGTCATAATATAGGACATTTGTGTGAACTCAAAATGTAAAGTTGTTTGTCATAGGGAAGATTATTTTTGAAAAAATATCTCAAACAATTATAAAAACATAGAGCTTAGTAAAACATATCTCATGTACCCACCATTATTCATATTTAACCAATGGTAACTTTTTGTCATACTCACTTCAGATCTTTCGTTTTTATTTTTGCTGTGCAAAAAAACTTTACAGATAATTCTGACTCTTCCTTTGCAATTCTTTCTGATTTCCTTCAACTATGTCCTGCCCTTGATGCAACCAGTAAACTGAATTTCATGTATTTCTCATATCTATATTTTTATATTTTTACCAGGCATGCTTTATTGAAATTATTGTGCCTATAAGTATGGATGCATTTCTGGATTTCTATTCTTGTCAGTTTACCCATTTGTCTATAACTATGTCAGTATCTCATTCTTATAATCACTGTAACTTTATAGAAATTATTGAGGTCAAGACTTCTAATTTTATCCTTCTTTGTTTATTTTTATTTTGTTACTCTAGATCTTTTGCATTTTTTAAATTTTTATTTATTTTTATTTTGTATTTTTATCTTAGAGATGTGGGGTACAATTCAGGCTTAGGTATGCAAATGGTCATTGGACCTCACTTTGGTCCCCACGTCAACTGGTACCCTTATAGATGAAGTGTGCGCCGCCCACCTCGCTCCCTCCCCTGGCAGTTTCCCACTACTGCCAATTCCTTTCTTATAGTATTATGATAATAGTTCAGGGTCCGATATGAGTGAGAATATGTGGTACTCAGTTTTTTGTTTCTGTGATAGATCACTGAGTATTACAGACTCTAGCTCCATTCTAGTTGCTGCAACATTAATAATTTTGTCCTTCTTTATGGCTGCATAATATTCATAATTTTGCAGGGTCCGATTATGAGTGAAAATATGTGGTACTCAGTTTTTTGTTTCTGTGATAGATCACTGAGTATTACAGACTCTAACTCCATTCTAGTTGCTGCAAAGTTCATAATTCTGTCCTTCTTTATGGCTGCATAATATTCCATTGTGTAAACATGGATCCTTTGCATTTTAACGTCAATGCAAAGGATCCAATTGCATTGGATTACAATTTTCATTTAAAAGGAAACAAACCTGCTGGTATTATAATTGTATTCATTGGATCTATAAGTCAACTTAAAGAGACTTGACGTCTTAAAAACATTGACTCTTCTAGCCCATAGACATGGTATGTCTCCCCATTTGTTTAGGTTCTCTTTAATTTTTCTCAGCAGTATTTTGTTGTTTTCAGAATAGAGGCATTTTAAATTGTATTTGTTTTCTATTGCTATTTTTTAAATTGTCACAAATTTAGTGTCTTAAAATGACACCCATTTATTATCTTACAGTTTCTGTACATTAGAAGTCGAAGCATGGTGTAGCTGAGTTCTCTTGCTCTGGTTCTCACAAGGCTGAAATTAAGATGTCGGACATGTCTGAGATCTTTTTGGAACTTGAAAGTCCTTTTTTGAGTTCATATGGCTGTTGGTAGAATTTATTTTCTTTACACTGGAGAGCAAAAGGCCACTAGGTGGTCATGTCTCTGAACTTTCACCTTCTTGTAAAGGCTCTCCTGATTAAGTCAGGCCCCAACAGGATAATCTTCCTTTGCCTAACTCAATGTCAATTGATTAGTAATTATGAATGTGATGTCCCATCATATTCACAGTCTTCTTCACACTGAAAGAGAGGGGATTAGACAGAGTATAAGCACCAAGGGGAATAAATCTTAGGGGCTATGATTCTACCCACTGCACACATCTTTGAACAGACCTTGGATCAGAGAAGATAAGTAGCTTGCCTAAAGTCAAAAAATTAAAAGGGAGAATTAAGATTTTAATGTATGGTTTCTTAATTTCATGGGTCCTGCTCTTTCTATATAATACATAATATGTCATTTGCAGTATCAATTTGCTTTTTTTGTTCCAGTTCAAGAAGTGAACAAATATATTATGAATTTACCTTAGCAGATATTTAAATGTTTGTTGAAATAAAGAAGATGTGCCGGGCTTGGTGGCACAGCCTGTAATCCCGCTCCTTTGGGAGGCTGAGGTGAGTGGATTGCCTGAGCCCGCTGGTTCGAGATCCGCCTGGGTAACTTGGCGTAGACCTCATCTCTACAATAAATCAAAAATTAGCCGGGCGTGGTACTGCACGCCTGTAGTTCTAGCTACTTGGAAGGCTGAGGCGGAAGGATCGCCAGAGCCCAGCAGGTCGAGGCTGCGGTGGTCGGGAGTGGCCACTGCACTCCAGTCTGGGTGACAGTGAGACTCCAACTCAAAAAAAAAAAAAGAAAAAAGAAATGAAGAAGATGCAAAGGAAGGGAAAGAAAGATGTAAGAAAGGAAGAAAGACAAAGGCAGAGGAAAGAAAAAGAAAGAGGAAGGGAGGGAGGGTAGAAAGGAGAGAACAGGAAAGGAAGGAAGAATGTTAAAGGCACATTGTGGAAAACTGGGGAATGTGACTAATTGATGCCTAATTTTAAGAAAATGCAAACAGGCCTATTGTAATTGGCAAAATTTCTAGATCATACTTATATTTAGAGTTAGGCATTCTGGAGCAAAGATGCATAAAAACATGGAAATTGTGTTTCAGTATCAGGCACTGGGTTCTCAGTGATTGATAGCATTACACTAGCTCTTGTTTTATGTCACTTAAAAGGCTTCCTGCTGAGTTCTGAAATGAAAATAATATCAAGTGACTATTTTGAAAGAGTATTTCGAGCTTGTGATTACTACTAATGTAGCTAAACATACAAAACGGGCATCAGCAAAACACAATGTGCTATTTATATTTTAATTTACTCACAGGCTTTGTCACAGTCTATCAGCAGAGTCTTCTCCTTATATCTATGTGTTTTTGTTTTGTTTTGTTTTCCATTACAAAAAGGTGACTTGAGACAGAGAGCCAGAGAAAGAGAAAAAAGAGGTCATCTGCTACTTTCAAAAAATTAAATTCATTTAAAACTGTGTAATCATAAATTCTGTTATTTTGTTTGTTGTCTTTGGCATCTTCTTTCTAAAATAAAACCTACCAAAAGCATGGTTCTTTCAAATCAAGGGAATTGGAAATATTTATAGATTGTTTGGATACCCTGCCGCATAAGCTGGGTATGAGAGTGTGTATCAGAAAGACAGGAACATCATGGGTTCAGCTGCTCCTCCAGACCTGACTGAGATCTGAATGGTCTCTAATATGTCACTTTACTTCCCTGAGACTAAACTTTTTATCTATAATTGAGCTAATCTTTCAAATTCAATCTCTAGGAACTTGTTAATTGATAGCACAGCACTATTAATTAACTTCATTGGACTCTCAGTTTCTTTTTTCAGAGGTTCTATGTCTTTGTGTAAGTAACTTAAGCTTTCTGGTCTTTATTTTCATTGCCATAAAGTGGGTATTATTATAGTGTTTCACACAATTTTAGAGAAAAGTAAATGAGAAACTACATATAAAACAGATAACAACTGATACTTAGAGTGATTAGTGGTTGTTGTTGATGACCTCTGCCTATGAAGAAATAATCTGTGACTTTTTTAATCTGACTAAAGAAGAAAAATAATTTAGAAGCAATAATTTGAGGGGGGAATGGTGGTACCCTCTCTTTTTCAAAAATCACTGATAACAAATGCAAAAATTTGAAATTTCTGAGGCAGAAAGCCTCATAACTTGATCACTGATAATCTACCTATTCCTACATTCTTATTACAGTTTTGATGTTTGTGTGGAAAAATAAGTGACTTAGACACAAAACTTGCAAAATGCAACACGACCAAGCGTCACTTAACAAATGCACTGAGCTCACAGAATGCTGAGTACTCTTCTAGCTTAGTTGGCTACCCAGAGGGCCATGCAGCAGGCCTCCATGGGGAAGATGAAGCGCATCACTGAGATAACATTTAAAGAGCAACATGTCAACAAGTACAAATCAATAGCCTATAAAACGAGTGTCTAAGTGCTGAGGGGATCCTTTGGAAAGCTTTCTTCAAAGCAATAAGGTAAACTAAAAGGGTAGTAGTGGTGTGCAAAAGGAAAGACAAAGAGTACCCCGATTCAATCATGGAACACTTAAGGCCAGACCTAGAAACAAGAAAACAGTGTTTGTGCGTGTTTGAATTTCCTTCTACTTTTTTTTCAAATTTTATTTTGCTCTTGTTTTGTTTTAAATCCAAATGCAACAGTATTTTATCAATAGCTTCTGCATACCATGCCCCTGTCTGGAACCTCTTTGAACGTTGTCAAAAATTCATTTTAAAACATTTAAATCAACATTATTGAGCTATTAATTTATATACAATAAAATGCATACTTGAGAATAGCAAGAATAAGAATAGCATTTAAGAAAATAACTTGTTTTCATGCTACTCATCATAGTAATAGCAGAGTTTCAAAAATAGCATAAGATGAAAAAATAGAAGAAAATTAAATCCTTTGAAAATCATTTTGATTTCAGTAAAAATCACTTAAATTTTCAATAATGTTTTTAGTAATAATTATACTTACCTTTTGTTTTCATTGTGTTCTCATTTAATAGCATTTAGAGAAAGCAATAAGTGACAATATTATTTTAAATACATTCCTTTCATAATGAAAGTTGGTATTGGGATATAGTTTCAAATCAATGTCACGGAATTGATACTTCTTGTGTCAACCTCATGGATGTCTCTTTAGGGAGAATATTTGCATTTAATTTTTAATATGCTTTTAGAGAACACAATGGAATAATAACACAATGGAATAACAATACAAAAAAAAAGACAAACGCAACCCCCTACTCCACCCTACACACAAGTTAACTTGGTTGTGGTATAGATCACATAGGACTTTATTTTGAGTTTTTATACACAGTAGTTGGAAGGCTATGCTTGATGCCAGAAATGTTATTGTACTATCAAACCCTAATTGGTTAGATTTTCTGATTCATTTTAACTCAGCTAAATGAGTTTATGTAAGAAGACATGAGTGACACAGAACCATCACATCCAGTAAAAACCTCACGTGCATCAGCTATGTGAATTGATGATTTTACATTTTATATTTGCCCTTGGCCTGCAGTGCTTTACTCACTGACAAACTTCATGAATTTCCCTGCTGAGTCACATAGCGGATTATTTATGAGATAAGGCTAATTATTGTGATTTGGTGTAATGTTGCCTTTATTGGATACAAGTAAATGTTAACAAATCAGAATAGAATAGATGGTAACCTTTTCACCAGGAGAATATGTGTCTTTTCATTTTGTACCTGTAGGACAAATACCATACCTAGCACAACAGAGGCGCTCAATGAAAATCTGTGGAAAGAATAAGTGAGCTAATGCATAAGTAAGTGAACAATGGTCATTGGAAAATCATCACTACTGAGATAGAAAATATATAAAACCTACCCCTTCTGAGGCAAGATCAATAGCATTATTTCTGTATAGGCTATTTTATGAAGCAAGTGGGTATGTTGGTTTATTTCCATTTGTAAATAATAAGTGGCAAAATCAAAGTATGAGAAGTGGCTAGGTCACAGATGGTTGCTTCCAAAGCAAGTAGCTTTCAGAAATTTCTCACTTCAAAACCAGCTTGAAAGCTTGGAAATCATGTTTATAAACAGTTCCCTGTTTTCTGTTCCTCCAGTACATAGCTTCTTCCAATAACCTGCAGGGCCACCAAAAGACCAAAAAGCATTGCAACTCATGAAAACAGGTTTATTTTTATAAGATAATTAATTTGATGAGTTTCAGAGGATCTTCAAAGAAGATAAGAAGTGGAAAAATTGGGGGAATAAATGAAAACAGTTTGCATCGAGAAGTTGACTAAGCTTTTAGGATAATAAATACTAGAGCTTGTATCAACCAATAGAAAATTATAGCTATCTGTGTGTCTCTGGGTGTGTGGGTATTTATGGGTATCTAAAAGCATCAGCATTATACTTGTTTTAAATTGTAGCATGGTCATTTAGTGTCCAGATATATAGCTCTTTTTTTAAAAGAATTATTTTGAAGCACTGCAATCTTGTCCTAGGCATGTGTTCAACTTGACCCTTTTTTTATCCTACTGCCATTTTTGCTGAAATGGTACAATAGGAAATATCACTTGCTGTGCCTTTTTAGCAAAGTGCCCACCTTGGCTTCTGGAATACTTGAGGTTCTAATCACAGGTACATGAGGATATATCATTTTGTGGCTTGTTAAAATCATTTTTTGCACCTGCCTCCATGAATCTGCAGAACATAAGCACTCACGTGAGTCTTGCTAGAGACTTAGACTTAGTAACCTCTCAGCCCTTTCTGTGCACTACTCAGAAAATAATAATAATAAAAAATTTGTTTTGTGTATGCATTACTAAATATAGTTCTTATTAGCTAAAAACACCCAATAGTTATTAAAGGCTATCCTGGGAAGACCAATAAGCAATTCCATTCATTAGTATCTTCCAAATTTTCTGTTGAACAGAGTTACTTAGTTGGCAGGTATCAGTGCAATAAGAGTTGTTCATTATATTTAGGGTGTTTTCCTTGAATGGAAGACAAACACATTTATAAAGTCTAACACCATATTTACTCACTGGTGTAAGCAATTGAATCTACTACATACGTGGTAGACTGCCCAAGATTAGTTCTTGGGCTCTGGTCATTCCTTTGTGTGTAAACTCTGACTAAAATGTGTTTATGTTGGTTACTGTCTTATAGTTTATATGCTGGCTGCTGAATTTGCAACATCTCACATATGTCCCTCAAAGGTGTTTCTCACACATTATCCTAGAAAGGTGACCCAATATTTAAACTAAAAATGGTGACATTGACAGGAGTGTCAAAATTCACAAAGGACATTGTCTTTCATTCATGCTATCATGTGGACATTGCTCTAGCTGCTGATAGGTTTTTCCCGGCTGTGTTTCATTGCCCAGTTACCCTGAGAACATTATGGGGTAGAGTTAGAAAAATACTCTGAGTACTCCAAATGGTCACCTATATGAGAGAAGAAAAGTGGTACACACTATGTCATGTGTGATATATAATAGCAGTAACGTTTATTGATACTGATGGCTTAAGTGGATCAATAATAACATGAAGAGGAGCATGCATTTTGAAAAATAAAGTACCTTCTAAAGCACATAAACTTCAGTCTTTTAGTTTTAATGTTTATCAGCATCTTAAGAGGCATGTAGAGCCCCTCACAAATTCCTTTATGATTCCCTTATTGATTAAGTTGTGATGCCTCCTGGACCTAGGACATGGTTCACTATTTTTCAATTAAAATGAAGAAATACCATGTTTGTTGCAGGTTCATTTCAAGCAGTTGGCTTGTGGGACTCTGAGAGATGCTGCTCCCCATGATGTGCTGGAATTATCATGATCAACTACCCAGTTTGGATTTCACCCAGTGGCCAAGAGCTTTGCGTGGTAGACGGCAAGGGTTGGATTTTTAAAAAGATTAAACCAGGTAAGGGTTAAGGGAGACATTTGATAATTTGTCACTTGCTCTAAGGGATTTAGTGTGCTGCCAAGATGTATTGGATAATGTATGGCTTTTCTATTTATTTTCTCCACTAAGCAAGTTGCTGAAGAATGGGGTTCCCTTGGATTCGGGAGAATGTGTACTATCATAATTGGGTTTCTTTTCTCTCAAGAGAAAGGCGGAGCTATTTTAGATACACATAAAGCAGGCACATGAATACTATAGATGATAGTTTAAGGCACTAGCCAAAAATTGCAAGCTATAGAGATTTCCTCTTTAAGTAACTACTCTGAACTTGAATGGCATTAACTGTTGTACTTTTGAAGGTACAATATAGAAAGTGTCACCCTTAAGTATTTCTATTTTAGACAATATAGAAATGTGAATATTAGTTTATGGCATATGATCTTATATTCTTCAAATATTCCAATTCAGATGATTATACTGTTATTGTGCCTTTTAGTTCTTTGAAAGTATTTATCATTCCAAGTTCTATTCATGTATTATTTAAGATGGTGATACAATAACATACTCTATTATTATGGCTCTGAGAATTTAAAATACTGCACTCTTATTCAAGTACTATTTTATCTACTTTTTCTATTTCATGCTGGAAATTTTTCTCAACTGTTATCCATATTTTGGTCAGATTTTCTTATCTTTTTCTTTAACTCTCTTCCTCCCCTATGACATAATTTAAGTATTTCAACAATTACCTAGAAAAACCATAAGTAGTTCTTATCCTCTGACTTTAAGGCCATCAACACTTTTACAGTTTCTTTGAATTTTAGGAATTGCAAAGCAAGATTTTCTCTAGGTTAAAGCATGGAAAAATTATAAGTAAAATGTATTTATTTGGAAAGCAATGGATGGAGATTTTTTTCTGTCACTAATGCTTGAGTTCTTTAAGCTTTTTATAAATATTGCTTTCTACTTTCTGAAAATAAAGTAAATGAGACTCAATCAACAAGTTATGGCCTAATATAATGGTTTTGGATATAAATAAGGACTTTTAAAGTGTTTGAAGGCAGTTGATTCTTTAAAGTTTAATAAACATCCTTTTTAATTCCCTAATTACTTATTTGTATATAAGACTGCATCATGAAAGTATAAAACCCAAATAGTTACAAATTTTAAGTTTGTGGAAACAGTGTAGATTACCAAACTCATGGCAGAAATTCTTAATTGATGAACTGAGCTAGCAGATATTTTTGTCATGTTTGGTCGCAAAGCGGGTTATTCACATTTAGAAGAGTTCTGCCAGTCTGCAAATAAAAGAGACATCAAAGTGCAGAATGCATTGGTAGAATAAAGTTCAACCCAGTCTCATGCTTCATAGCATTGGTGTCTAACAGAATTATAGCAAAAATGCTTTGTGATAGACTTTCATGGTCTAACTCAAGCTCTGAGTATAAAGTTCATGCTATTATGCTTGTTTTAATATTTACAACAAATTTGGTTGCATGTCAAAAACTTCAGAGTTAGAAAGAAGAAGAATAAAAAAGAGAATAAAATTAAGTCTACCGTGTAGGTAAGTAATCGTGTTATAATGTAATTCATAATTATCTTGTTACAAGGGAAGAGATCTTTTCCTTGTGAGATATGTTTTTTCATTCTTTAGAATACTTTACCTTTCTGAACTGAGAAGATATACAAGTAATGTTGGTTCAAGTATTTTAAAGAAACATAATTTATCTTCACCCAGTTCTTTGAAGTAAATCTTATTAATTAGGATGTACAGAGATAGGGCACTCCATTGGTCCATATAAGAGTATATGATTTAGAAGTGTTCTCTGAAGTATAAAATATTTGACAGTGAATTTATATGATTTCACAGTTAAAGGATAACTTTAAAAATGAACAAAAATTTATATATTACAGTTTTATTGCCTATATTAGTTTTAAATTCATTTTTGTTCTCTGTTGTATGAATGGCAGTTGCATTTTTTATGGTGATGTATGGTAGCTTCTACATAAAGCAAACAATGTCAAGACATTCCAATTCTGTGCCTTGGAAGTTTGTAACATAGCTATAAAATTTTCTGCTGTTTCTAAGCTTGGAAATGATTTTTCTTTCTTAAAGTATTTTTAAAGTAAAGGTTTGCTGAGCTCAGGATAACATTGCTAAATGCTTTATGCATAGAAATATTATTAAGCTATAAAGACAGGATATAAAAAGGTAAGATTTTCAAAAGCATTTCTGAAAATAGTGTGCCCCATGTAATGGGATATGCATTCCCCAAGGTGAATCATGAAAAACATTTAAATAGCACCTGTGTACGCAATACTATATCCCTTAGAGAGCACTGGACAGTCTCACCTATACAGCTTTTCATTTTCTGAGATTTTCCAAAATAAAATCTTGAGAATTTAGTGAGACAGTTGATTCCATCATAAAAAAAAAAAAATCTCATGTGAATCTTAAATACTTTCTGGCTGCATATTAATTTGCCCTCTAAACATTTTTTAAATATCTAACACATGTAAAACAGTATGTGGCCAGAAACAAATTAGCAACCTTCCCCTGCCCTGACCCTACAAAAAAAAAAAAAGAAAGAAAACTTTAATCATAACGCAAAACCCAGGTATGAACAGCTCATTCTTGGAAAATAAACTAAAAGCTTTAATGATATGTTTCAAGTGAAATTCTCTGGAAATTAAGATGAAAGACTATTAAAACTGTTAGGAATATTGGAAGACTTGCAGCCTAAGAGGCATTTCTGATGCGCAACAAAAAAGTGGAGAGAATTTTAATTGATGGGAAATTAGTACGAAGACATTGGAGACTCAAGTCATCCTGTGATATAGTCACCCTGCTGTAAAAGTAAGTGTTATGTGAAGAATGGAAAGTTTGTCACTGGAGTACAGGGAGAAATGCAAGAGAAATGAAAGGTAGTGGCTTTGACTGGCGTGTTTTGCCTGCACATTTATAGGGGTTAGAAAATGAAAATGAAGCCGGGCTCGGTGGCTCAGCCTGTAATCCCGCGCCTTTGGGAGGCAGAGGTGAGTGGATTGACTGAGCCCGCGGGTTCGAGACCCGCCTGGGCAAGCGAGACCTCATCTCTACAATAAATTAAAAAAAAAATTAGCCGGGCGTGGTATCGCGCGCCTGTAGTTCCAGCTACTTGGAAGGCTGAGGCGGAAGGATCACCGGAGCCCAGCAGGTCGAGGCTGCGGTGGCCGGGAGTGGCCACTGCCCTCCAGTCTGGGCGACAGAGTGAGACTCCAACTCAAAAAAAAAAAAATGAAAATGAAAATGATGCAATATAATCTATATTTTTTAAAAATGGTTATAGCAGAGGTTGGAATGGGAGCAGGGAAGGGATGTGCAGAGAGAAAAAGTAAACTAAGTGTCCTGTTCTGTGAGTGCTGAACTGTGTGGTTTCTAGCCTATTGCATCACCAGTGCCTACAACAGTCCTATTTATCATGGATTCTGTTATTCTCTGTTAAATGCTGACTAAATAAATGTCCTTCAGTGATAATCAATACACTTCTACATTTGCAATATATTTTTTTCTTTTTAAAAGACGGCTTAACAACCCTCCTATACAAAAGATAAAAGAATTTAACTTACATGTTTATCACATAGGCGGGCACGCGCGCACACACACACACACACACACACACGCACACACACACTCACCAAACTCTTTCTCTCTCTCTCTTTCTCTCTCTCTCAGTGTGCACTTGAAATTAAACCTCAGATCCTGTTCCTGAAATTTATGCTTCAATTAAGATGGGGGCAGCTGCTATCCTACTTTATTTCCCTTTTGAGACTTTTTTCTCTCAGGCTTTATACTTCCCTTCATCGTTTTATCATCACATCAATCACTATGTTTCCTCCTCGGGAATGCGGCGTGCATCGCAGGCACATTTTTATGGCTAGAAAGCAAACCTAGCCTACTTGGCACGTACTACTTACTTAAATCTAATTAAGGAATTCTGCTGAAAGTATCACGCCCTTTCCGTTACAATGCACATGTGGTCAAAATAATAGGGAGCACTTCAAGACTACAGGAAATAACTCAGGAAAGGAGCCTACAGAAGACACAAAACACATAAGAAAGTGAACTTCAGCTCAGCTTTCTTTGATATAATCCTGGAATGAGCCAGGGCACATTAACACCTTTAGTAGCGGGATCTCCTAACTCAGCATCATTTCCACTCCTGTTACTTTATTGAAAATTACCCTTGTCGTAAGGCACCCCCGTAGTAAATAGTCAGTATATTTTGTATGATTGAGTCATCTAAGTTCTCTTACAGTCTAAAAATATTCAATAACTTATCTGTAAACAGGCAGACTTAGGAAAAGGTAGATATCATTCTCTAAAGTGTACTAGGCTTGAGGCCAGGATCTTTGTCCTTCTTTAAGATCTAACACCAGAGCCCCAAAGAGTACTCAATACATATGTCTCACAACTGACTGATTGAATGAAAACAACACCAATGCTTTAGATCAAACTTCTCTATTTTTAACAATAGAAAACTTATCTGTCTTTGTTAGTGAGACCAATTGGCAGTATTTGGTTCCTCCCGTCTGTTGTTAGATCAAGTCTATCTTATCCCCTCACCGTTATCAATACTGTCATTATTTTGTTATAGATATTTGTAAAACCCAAAGTGTCATATACAAGTACACATATAATAAAAAATAGTGTGGAGGATTTAATCTAAAATAAAAGAACAAGAAAAAAACACTTATTAAATGTCTTGACTTTATAAATAAAATATGGTTCTCTTCCCCAAGCTTTCACAAACTTTTTATTCTTACTTAACAAGGTCTTGTATGCTTGTGAGAAAGAATAAGGATTGTCATTTTCTGGCCATTGAGTATGTACTACTTTGGATAGAATTTACTGGAATGCTGCTTTCCCAACAAGCTATTCATTTCTTTTTTGAGAAGGCAGTCTATAACAAATTGTAATTGACCTATAAACTCAGGTTTATAGGTGTTGGCTTTACATAAGGCTTGAGTTTGAATCACAGCTCTGACACAATTGTGTGATCTTGGGCAAGTTATCCTTTCAGAATTTCAGTTCCCTGTCAGGAATATGGAGCTATTCCTGGCAGCCGCATGGTGCAATTGTATTAAATGAGACACTCAGTAGAATGTCTCACATATTATAAATATGTTACTGCTACTGTTATTAGTAGTAGTATATAAAGTGTACATATGTAGCAGATCCACCTAGAAGTTCATTTGTTTAAAAGCCAAAAATCTGAATATTTTTTACCTTTGGTCTTTAGAAATGCATGAGGTAATCTTAAGATAGTACTTAGTAGAATGCCAACAACTCATAGATACTCAATTAATGTTAGCTGTGATCAGTTATTACTATCCACTTTTATAAGCATTTTTCTTCTTCAGGCTTTTTGAGGAAAACTTGGTCTAATCTATTTTTTAATCTATTTCAATCAATAACTTTCTTCTTAGGATGATAGTAGTTTTATGAGTTAGTAGTTAAGGTTTTGACTTTGAGATAATGCTCTGCTTAACAATCTATTATAGTTTATATTATAATCATATTGATGGGTGCCTAAATATTGAAATAAATACCATTTTATTTACAACCAATGATTACCAGAATGAATTTTCTTATCAAATTATAGTCTTTGTAATCAGTAAAACACAATAAAAGCCATCAAATGAAATACATATATTTTACAGTAGCAAACAAATCATCCTGATCTGTTGACATAATTCTCTAATTTGGAAAATCTACTGTAATATACACTCTTAGAGACTGTCTATGAGAGTCCCTGACATTATTAATCAAGCAGTGTCTATAATTATGCTTTTACCCTTTCCTTATTACATGTATTTTATCTTTTAAAAAGACTGTTATTAATTTTGCAATGAAAGTTAAAATTAAAACTGCATTTAACATGGTCAAATGCCGGGCTCGGTGGCTCAGCCTGTAATCCCGCGCCTTTGGGAGGCTGAGGTGAGTGGATTGCCTGAGCCCTCGGGTTCGATACCCGCCTGGGCAAGCGAGACCTCATCTCTACAATAAATTTAAAAAAAAATTAGCCGGGCGTGGTATCGTGCGCCTGTAGTTCCAGCTACTTGGAAGGCTGAGGCGGAAGGATCGCCAGAGCCCAGCAGGTCGAGGCTGCGGTGGCCGGGAGCGGCCTCTGCACTCCAGTCTGGGCAACAGTGAGACTCCAAGTCAACAACAACAAAAAAAAAGGTCAAATAATAAAAAATAGCTGTCATAATTCATCCATAACATGTCATCTAAAATCATGTTAGGAGAATAGAGTTAAAACAAAGACAATTCAAGTTTCTGGACAGTGCCTTGTAGACTATTGCTTTTGAGTTTGTCCAGTCTTCTCCATGAAGGCAGAATCTAGACCATCAGCTGAGATGTAAGGAAAGAGAGTATAGACTAGAAAACTGCAGTGGGAGGTAGAAAGTGAATTAACCAAAGCAGAATGAAAGGATTACAAGATTTAGTGAAGTGGGCTTCTACAACAAACCAGGACTGGAAAGCAGTTCATCTTCTCTCAGCAGCTTACCACTGCCCTCAGCGAGGGGCAGAAAAAGTCAACGTTGGAAAGGAAAGAGATTCAGGGATGCACCGTGGTTGGGAAAATGGCACTGGTATGATAGTTTTTGGAGCTGAGTGGAAAGTCAAGCAAAGTCATGCCAGGGGCTAATCGTTTGATAAGATGTGTGCAAGAGGTTTTGAATTGAGTGGTTAGGAAATCCCTGAGTGAGCAAATGGAACATTTCATTAGAAAGGATTTATTCATTCTGAGGATAAGGTTTAGTATGAAATTAAGATACTGCTGGAGACAAGCAATCTTTACAAAGTCTCTTCTGTAGAAATAGGTAGGGAAGAATAACCAATACCTGAATATATCATGTCTGTTTCTATTAAATTTAACATGAACTAGCAATAAAATAATGATATCCACCCTAAATTAAATATCAGCTCAATAAAGATCTTTTATTCAAGGTCTACAATGTAGACTTAGTTATAAATGTATTCAAGATGAAGAAGGTGAGACAAAGGAAAGTGAATAATTTACCCAGGTTCACCCGACTAGTACGTGTCAGGGTAAGGTTTTCTCCCAGGAATGCCTCTTCATAAAACCTATAAGTTTTTCATTATATTTACCTATTTTTAATTTCCTAAAATTAATAATCCTATCTCTGTCATTATAACTGTGCAATTTACTCTGTTATATGATAAATTTTTATGATATTGCATATTTTGCTTTTACATGAATTTGAAAGTAGTTTAAGAGATAGAACCCATAGTGTTTCTTTTTATGGAGGGCCCATTGCTACTAGTGCTTTGATAGGCCCTGATTCTGGACAAATGTTTGCTGATGACAATGTCAACAACTATCTGGTTTTCCCCTTCATCAAAGAGCGGAACACTTATGGAAACACTTCATATATACTTCTTGGTGTAATTCTGTATGTAAATTTATATGCCTATGATTTATTGAACATTTGCATAAAGCACCAAGTTAAAAATAATTTGAATAGTGCTTTGTTTTTCATTTAAATAGGATTTTCCTTCCTCTAACAAGAGTACCAGAGTAAATCAGTGGATTGTTTTCCAACACATGTTCCATTGGAACACTGGTCTGGAAGTGTATGTTCCATCTACAAAGGGTTTTATAGCCAAATACATTTTGCTGGTATGTTAATTTATGATACTGTTCCTGAGAAGGGACTCAGAAAGAAACAGGATAGGTTTGTCTGCCACATGGGCCTACTCCTTTCTTGAATAATTATAGGTTTATTGGTAATCAGAGAAAAGTGAGTGATTTTCAGCTATTTTATTTTTTGTCGTTTAAACATAGATTACAACTCTGGTGTTAAGAGTGTAAACCTTGGCCAAATACACGTTCTCTTTTCTTCCTCTTTGTCTTTCTCTCTTCTTCCCTCCCTTTCCTCATCCTCCTACTTCTCCTCCCCCTTCTCATCTTCCTTCTTTTTACTCTTCAACCCAGAGTCCTCTTTCCTTTCTCTCCTTTTCAACCTATGAACCTGCCAACATTTTCTTCTCTGAGATTCACTGTTGTTAAACAAATCCTCATCTCCAATAGCATACCCCTTCTTTAGGTATGTTAATATGATCGATGAGGTTATAAATTTCTTTTTTATTCAGATGAATTTTTGATACTGCTCTCTCCAGAATTTTTGATACTGCTCTCTCCAGAAGTCCCTGCTTCTAACCAGATAGATGCTGTAATTTTAAGGCAATTTCTATAGATGGAGTTACTTTTACTGGAGAATTACCTCCTAGAGAGTAACCTTACTTTCACACTCTTGATAGTAGAATTCTATATGCAGGTGACATTTCGCACATTCATAAGGCAGCCAGGGATTAAGCAAACGCCAGTTAGTGCCAGGCTGCATCACCTGCACCATCATCAGGAATTTTTACTAAGGACCTTTTTTTGCATGGGCACTGGGCCACATGAAGCAGTTTCAATTTCTGTCTGTTTTCACTTCCAGGTACATTAAAGATAATCTCTAATCTTAAATTTTAACTTTACCCTCAAGGAGTTTATGGTGCCAATGCCAAGCAGAGCAGATGTGTAACATTATATAAAGGAAAAAAGGCGACACTGAACATGACAGTCAGAAATAGAGTTGATGAAAGGAACTACGGAGATTCAGATAAAGAAGAGGTCATGGTAGGCTGGAGGCTTCATGGAAACTTCATGAAGAAGGTAGACCCAGAGCTGGGTCTCATAGAAATGGTCAGAATGTGGAAGAGTAGGGAAGATGTGGTGGGACATATTTGGCTAAAGAATATGATGAGGGCAGAGGTTCAGAAGAAAAAAATATGACTTTCTTCAGAAGAAAGTAAATGGATCCTTTGTACAGAAGCATTTGCAAGAAGAAGTACA
Source organism: Tarsius wallacei (assembly GCA_963574415.1). Taxonomy (NCBI): domain Eukaryota; kingdom Metazoa; phylum Chordata; class Mammalia; order Primates; family Tarsiidae; genus Tarsius; species Tarsius wallacei. The sequence continues at coordinate 42,504 of CAUYQG010049327.1, read as the reverse complement.
GAAAGAGATGTTTCAGAAGATAACTGGGAACAAGATTGTGGAAGGTCTTTTAAATTTCAGGGTAAAAATGCTATATCTGAATTCTGAATCTGTTCAATGGAAAGCCACTGAAACATTTGGTTATGAGGGAAAAAATATGGAACAATGCCATTAAGGAAACCTAAACCAGGCAAATTCAGCTATTATAAATTATTTATTAATTTTAATAACTTATTCAGTAAATATATCAATAGGGATAAAGAACTGATTGATTTGAGATGAGGGTCTGAATGAAGGTGGGGGAACTAGGAAGGAATGAAGAAACTTTCAGATAGAAAGTTCTAAGAGCCAAACTTGGCAAACAGTAGCAAGAGTTGGGTGAGAGGCTGTGGGTTTCAAGGTTGCATTTATTTATTAATAGAAGTGTGTGTACATGACATTGACCCATGGGAATTTTCTGGAAAAAAACATCTTAGACATATAACCTGTTTCAGCCTACTTGACTTTACTAGGTGAGGCAAAGATAAGGACTCATAGTACTTATACCACAGACACCATCACAACTCATGAAGGGTCATTATATTACGGTTGTTACCTTGGGAAATGAATCTTAGACTTAATCATAGAGCAGAAGCCCCTCAAACAAGTCCATCCTTGCTGCTGTTGCTTCAGTTCAGACACCAGCCTTTGAGGAGTCCACGTGGGCCTAGATTATTCCATAGTAATAGCTTTCATATAAAGGAACTGGAAAATGTGCTGAGTTTCATTGTTGATGTTCATAATGTTGTCTCATAAATGCCTCAAAATTAACTTGGACAAAAGTGAAATGTTATTTACCCTCACAAACTTGTCCTACTATCATCCAAAGTCTCTCCACCGGGAACTTCCTCTGTCTGACCTGTCATATTTCATCTTCACTATATCCTTTCTGTTTGTAAGGTACCTGTTTCAATTCATTTGCTTCTCTGCAGCTCCAATGCCACACTCACTCACAATTTGAGACTAATACTTTCTCAGCTAGAGTCATGAAATAGTCTCTTTCTTTTTAAAAATGTTTTCCTGCAGTAGTCTTTTTATAAGTCTCCATGACTGCAGTTTTGTCTTCCACGCGTACAAAACCTAAATCAAAAACAAATCACAGAATGTCATCCCCAAGCCTTAAGGATAAAGCACGATGTCTTATTGTATCGTGGAAGTTATTCATGATCAAACTTCTTTTTATCTCTGGAGATTCACATCTCCTCTGCATGAACCTTCCCTCTCACCTAATTTCTATTCCACAATGTTTGTCCTCTCTTGCAGTGTCTATCTAGCTCATATTTGCCCTTTTTGGCCCCTTGAACATATTTCCACATCCTTTTATCTCACTAGAATGTGAGTCCTCTAAGACAGGGACCAGTTGTTATTTATCTTTGTGATCCTGGAACATTTGTACCTTACAGAGCTGGCATGTATACATGAACATATGCCTTTTCTTCTCAATTATATCAAGACTAAGTTGCATAATTCCTTGTCAATTTGATAACTAGAAATCAAACCTTACTCTCCTCTTTGCCTTTATTTAGCTGAAATGCCATAATGGGATGGGAGAAAAGAACAACGAGTTCTAAAAACTCTAGTAAAAATGTTGTGGGCTGGCAAATATGATGTAAATTATCAGGATTGAAAACAAAAATTCCAGCACGGGAAAGATTGCAGATGGTATTCAAATGTGACTAAAAAATGTGACTTTATAAAAATAATAGTATTTATATGAGCAATTCAAAGTAGATTGGAAACTAATTCTGATAGAAAAGTTTTAAGAGTTTAAATGCCTTTTCATGATTCTATGCTACTGGAATTTGGCCATGCTATAAAAATCAGTAAATTTTTTCTATGGTATCCTACTTTGATTGAACATAATTGATATCACATATACCCCATCTCTCTCTAGACTTCGAATCTAGCATGCATTAAATCAAATAAAAAACTCACCTCTCATAATGTTAGATATACCTGTGAACAATTTTGTTCTCATTATTCCATAACTTATAAAGAATGTACCCAAGGTTTTGGATTTCAGTATTCTTCCTCCCTGCCACATATTTTTTCTTACCTTTGCAACTCAAAGAGGAAAGTGTAATAAATAGGATTACAAGTTTTACAACAAACAATCCATTGTGATAATTAGGGTACCAGTGAGTATATTCTGTCACTTACTGGGAATTAGATTATAAATATAGAAAATAATATAAAATGTTATGAATATGCAAAGACTAAAAGTAAAATCATTGCACATAGATTTTTAGAGTTGGTTACTAGCAAATCTGAAGCACTGACAGAGGCATCAAAGAATTTCCTAGCCAAGAATGTCAACTTCTAATACTTCTCAAAGTACCTAACAGAAAGTCTCCAATCTTATTCCTGAACATCTTCAGGACATGGTGATAAAAATTTGATTATCAAACCCAATCCAATGTAAGTCAAAAAGCAGTTATTATAGTACAGTACAGGGTCTAAGCTAACTTATAATACATTTTATTTGAAGCATAATGTTTGTTTTCTGTGTGAACCTGCAGTAAAATGAAAACATGCTTCACTAGCAAAAAGGGTAGTGTTTTCTCCATCTGATCTTTCATCAAATAGAATTCTTAATCAAGACAGAACCTTCTGAAATACATGATTTGGAGCCCTTCCAAAAACACTCTCTTGAAAGAGATGATCAACTACGGTTTGATCTCATTTGTCCTAAACTCTGCATATCATTCACCCTCGATGTGTAGTTGTCTCACCCTTGTGACATATGTACAATAACCCATTCTAGTCAATATGGTGCATTTAATACTGAAAGGCTTGTATCTTGGAAATAACTTGACTCTTTCAAACTATGGTCTCTAATTAATCAGAGGGTAATTGTATTAAGTATTTTTCTACTTGCCAAATTTAATCAAATTCCACCCAGGTGAGTCTGCTTCTGGCCTCTACATCTGGCAAGTGTGAGATTTAATAAGGGGCATGATTTAAATGGCCTTCATATATGGACATTGAAATTCCCCCCAAAAATGCGTGTTACAAAGATGGATAGAAAATTGAGCTTACCTTTACCACATAGAAGGTTTCTTTCTGTTTGGACACAGTTATAGGTTCAAGCAAGCATTTCAACATACAGAAACCCAGTAACGAGGTTTTATACCAATAAAGCATTCACAATATTAGTCTAGAAACAAATCTGTCACAAATCGGAAACACATAATATGAGGTTCTGTAGAAGTGGATATAAATATCTACAGATTAGCCTTAGGATAATGTGATCCAATCAGTAACAGAGTATATTTGTGATATTGCCTTTCCCTGTATTAGATGCTATCCTTATTGTTCCCTTGCCCATTACACTCTAAACATCAGAAGGCCAGGCACCAGGTTTTTCCTGCTGTAGCATTCTTCATTCCTAAAACAGTGACTGACAAATGGTGAATGTTGATAAATGAACGATTTTTTAAAATGTCTGATACTAATAGTCCCTTCATATATATTTATTACTAAATATATTAATGAATTGATAAAATAATATACATATGAATTTATTACAGTAAAATTGTCCAAATAGTCAAGTGAGGCATTTAATGATTAAAAGAATATGCATCTTTCTATCCTATTTACCACTTTGCAGATCAATTACACTCAACATTCAAAGTTGTTGAATTTTAAATTTAAACGCTGGAAATCATTTCTGTGCCAGTATTCTCAAATTACACATTTTATTAATTTTTTAAAATGAAGTTATCTTTCTGCTAGCAGGGAGTGACATTTATAGTGTGCTTTAGGTGTCTGCAAACCATCTGCACATGCATTTACATTCACCTTACCTTCTTTAGTAACTTTTCTCATATTTAAAAAGAAACTAAAGCAGATACTTTTCAGAGTTCTCAGCTCAGAGGAAAAAAAACCTTATATTTGAATGAAATTTTTGAAAAAGACTTTTGCAAATAATTGTAAAAAATATTGTATTGTTTCCAATAATGTTCACAATAAGAAAAAGAAAATAAGCATTAGGGTTGTTGTTACATAACAAAATAATTGCTGGGTTTTATTCTAATCTGAGTACATTCAAAGTCTGACTGTCACAGAGAATAATCAGGCACTGGCTGAATGACTTTTAGGAAACTATTTATATTATGCAGTTGTCTGATAGAAAAGTTGCTGCATCAAACTGGGCACTGGCCTAACACATTCAGTTCTTTCATTATGTAATCTACAGCACCGTCACTGAAATGCATACTTAGGACTGGATCCACAGGACCTGTCCCAAACAAACTATCAACAGTTCAGATCATGCTGATATGGAAACAATTTCCAGAGGTTTGACCTCCACCTCAAACCCTTTGCGCGGAAGAATCAAGGGGCATTTTCTTAATTGGAACAACCTGGAAAGTACGTTACACATACATACCTTTATGACCTTCAGGTGATCAAGTACTGCTTTATTAGTAGTTATCAGTGTTTATTTGTAAGAGCTTAAATTTGCAAACTTCTAACATTCTTGAGTTTCTGTGCATGTTTGTATTACCATACTACCTAAGTTTATATTTGTTATAATCCTGAAGACAATCAATTATACTTTTGAATGTATTTAACTCTTTTTCAGGCTGGATATAACTTGTGCATCTTATTTACAACAAAGTCCAGGACCTAATAAAGTGTTGAGCATTTTATTAGCATTCCCCAAAATGTTTGATTAATTTATGATGTAAGTTTTCTATATATTACATAGACATTATTTGCAAATGCCCATTCTTTGCCTTTCATCCACATCTTTTAATAACTCTGAAATACTGTTTTATACGTTGTTAAATACTCCATTTAACGTTCCCTCAAAGTCAGCCAGAAAATAGCGATAACACTGTGCTTTGTTTCTCAGGACTTATTATACTCTCTTGATTGTCCTGAAATAACTTACTATCTAGGTGCAGAGACAAGATAAAATCAAATTAAAGACTAACTTATAAAATGAAGAAATAAATAATTTAAAAGAACACCATAAATGATATGAATATAGTGTGTTTTAAGATTATATGTAAGTTAGAACCTTTCTGGAGACCATATCTAGGAAAACCTAATGTTCTTTGTGGGCAGGTGCCAGAGTTTACAGTTTTGAAGGGCTGAAGGATCTCCTGGGACGAAATAGTGTAGAGATATTGCAGAGATATTCTGACTTTGGTTCCAGACCACCTTGATAAAGCAAATATCACAATAAAGTGAGTCACACAAAATTTTTGGTTGTCCAGTTGCAAATAAAAATTATATTTACACAATATTGTTATTTACTAAGTATACAATAAAAATATGCATTAAAATAATGTGCATACCTTAATTAAAAATACTTTATTGATAAAAAATACTAGCAATTATGTGAGCCTTCAACAAGTCACAATATTTTTGCTGGTGAAGAGTCTTGTCATGCTGTTGATGGCTCCTGACTGATCAGGATGGTGGTTGCTGAAGGTTAGGTTGGCTGTGGTTATTTTAAAAAATAAGACAACAGTGAAGTTTGGCACATCAATTATCCCCTCCTTTCACAAAATATTTCTCTGTAGCATGAAATGCTCTTTGGTAACATTTTACCCAAAGTAGAATTTCTTTCAAATTGATCTTCTCAAATCTGCTGCTATTTTATCAGTTAAGTTTATTTGATTATTCTAAATCCTTTGTTGTCATTTCAACAATGTTCGTCACATTTCACCAAGAGTGGGTTCCATGTTAAGAAATCACTTACCCTTTTTGTTCATCCATAAGAAACAACCACTTATTCATTTAAGTTTTATCATGAGATTTTAACAATTCAGTCACATCTTCAGGTTCCACTTCAAATTCTAGTTCTTTTGCTATTTCAACTTCATCTGCAGTTACTTTCTCATCTGAAGTTCGAAAGCTTTCAGAGTTATCCTTGGAATCAGCTTCCGCCAAACTTCTGTTAATGTTCATATTTTGACTTCCTCTTGTGAATCATGAATGTTCTTCATCATGGCATCTAGAATGGTGAATCTTTTCCAGAAGCCTTTCAATTTACCTTGCTCAGATTCATTAGAGGAATCACTATCCATGGTAGCTATAGTCTTACAAAATGTTTCTTAAATAATAATACTTAAAAGTCAAATTGCTCCTTGATCCATAGGCTGCAGTATTAGCAGGCATGAAAACAGCAATCTTCTCCTTGTACATCTCTTATCAGAGCTCTTGAATGACCAGGAGCATTGTCAGTACATAGTAATATTTAAAAGAAACCTAAAGTCTGAGCAGTAGGTCTCAACAGTGGGCTTAAAATATTCAGTAAGTCATGCTTTAAACAGATGTGTTGTCATCCAGACTTTCTTATTCCATTTATAGAGCCCAGGCAAAGCAGATTTAGAATAATTCTTAAGGGCCCTAGAATTGTCAAAATGTTAAGTATGCATTGGTTTCAACTTAACGTCAACAGCTGCAGTAGAACCCAATTATAGAATCAACATGTCATTTGAAATTTTGAAGCCAGGCATTGTTATCTCCTCTGTAGCTATGAAAATCCTATTGGCATCTACTTCCAGTACAAGTTTATTCTGTCTAAATTGAAAATCTGTTATTTAGTATAGCTGCCTTCATCAGTGATCTTAGCTAGATCTTTTGAATAACTTGCTGCAGGTTCTTTCTCTTTTTTTTCTTTTTTTTTTTTTTTTTAATTATAGAGATGTGGGTACAAGTGAGGGTTAACTACATAAATAGACTGCATGAAAGTGAAGTTTGGGTTCTAACTGGCCCTCACTCCCCTTGGTAGTAAGTCAGGTACCCTTTGTGTTATTGCTGCAACTTCTGCATTAGTATTTGCTGCTTTACCTGATACTTTTATATTATAGAGACAGCTTCTTCCCTTAAACTTCAAACTTTTGTTCTGCAGCTTCCTCAACTCTCAGCCTTCAAAGAATTGAAGAGATTTAGGGGCTTGCTCTGAATCAGACTTTGGCTTAAAGGAATGTTGTGGCTGGTTTGATCTTCTATTCAGACCACTAACTTTCTTCATATCAAGAGTAAGGCTGTTTTGCTTTCTTATTATTTGTGTGTTCACTGGAATAACACTTTTAATTTCCTCTAAAAACTTTTTATTTACATTCACAACTTGGCTGTTTGGTGCAAGAGGCCTAGCTTTCAGCAAAGTTGGGTGTTTCACATTCCTTCCTCACTAAGCTTAATCATTTCTAGCTTTTTATTTAAAGTGAGAGACATGCAACTCTTCCTTCCACTTGAATACTCAGAGGCTATTGTAGGGTTTTTGAAGTCCAAATTTCAATATTGTTATGTCCCTAGAGAAGAGGGAGCCCCTAGGAGAAGGATATAGTTGAAGAACTGCTTTGTGAAACATAACATTTATTACGTTTGCCTCTCATATGGGTGCAATTTGTGGTATTCCAAAATAATTGCAATAATAATGAAAAGACCACTGATAACAGATCACCATAATAACAATGAAAAAGTTTGAAATATTACAAGAATTGCCAAAATATGACAGAGAGACACAAAATGAGCACATGCTGTTGAAAAATTAGACTGGCTTGCTTGACACAGGGTGACCACAATCCTTAAATTTGTAAAAACACATTACCTGCAAAGTGCAATGAAGTAAAGCAAAATAAAACAAGGTATGCCTGTATTAAGGAAGATAAATGGTAGATAAATCTGACCCAATAACTGAGCCCTAATCATCAGAGGGGAAGAGTAATAGGATGAGCCACTTGAGTTTACCCCAAGCATAGCCCATCTTTCACTGCTGATTTATAGCAAAGTCTTAGGGAGAATGAAGGAAGTTTTACATAAAATGAATATTTCTGTGTAAGGTATCATATTGATGACATTCATCCATCTAAAGGGTATTGGACTCAAAGGTTTTATCCTTTAATACAAAAGAACACAAGGGACAGGCACTGTCTCCTACTTTAGCTCAGGAATATTAACTGCTTTGGAGAACTGGAGAGTGCAGTCATCTACTGGGCACTAGGCTGTCCAGTACAAATATAAGTACTCATTGAGTATAACAGTACCTAACTGAAGTATCAGTGTTACCCAACAAAAACTGTATCTAGCAGAGGAAACAGGGTGTAGGAGAAGAGTGTAGTAGTAGCCAGACTTATTTTTGAGTCCATGCTGACTACCTTTGGTAATATATCAAAATACCTGGAGCAAGTCTCAACAGAGGAACTTGGCAAGTCACAGCTTATATATATAATAGATATTTAGAGGAAGGTGAGGTTACTGAGTCATAAAGAAATGAAGAAAAACTTTATGAAGCTGTTAAAAGTGGATCTAGATACATAGGGAGAGATGAAGACAGTGGTAAATGTGGTATTGAAAGATAAAGATGAGCAAAGACCAAGAAGAAATACTTGTGGTCTGTATGGGACACCATGAACATAGCATTGTGACCAACTGCAACTCGGTGTACATTAAGAAAGGATGGTAAGCAACTGGGTTAGAAATGAAAGTAAGAGATAAAATTTAAAAGCTTATAGCTTCATCACCTTACAAGGCTCCTGATATGAAGTTTTCAGAATTTCTTAGATAGTAAAATCCCCTTGACTCATAGCCATGTTGTAGATACTTTACGCATCTTATCTTTAATTTTTAAAAGCTCTATGAGGTAAATACTATTATATTAATTCTGTATAAATAAAAATTGAATCTCAGATAGTTTAAGTCACTTACTCAAAGTGATACATTAAGGGTTGAGTTAAGATTCCAGACCAAATGACTGTGGTTTCAAAGATTGCTACATTTCTAATTTTGTTCTACTCAACTCTCTGATCACACTAGGGTCTGGTCAGGATTGAATTTTTTCTATCTTGCTTTCTTTCCTTGGATAAAATAATGATGATTACATACAACATAAAGATAGACAAAACATTAATGGTTAACCTTTCAATTATTCAAATTAGTTTCTTAAATGATATTTATCTTATCTGATATTTCTTGAAGGCATTGACCTTGAATTATCAACTGTGTTTCTTTAGGTATCTTACAATAAATATTTTAACATTGCATATACTTGAGTAGGTTGGCTCAGTATGTTAATGCCATAGTACATAGTGCCTGGTACTGCAATAGAAGATACCTTCTTGTACCTTCAGTGACCTGGAAGAGGAGTTTAAGAGTTAAAGGAGATAAGAAGAGAGAAAAGAAATAGTTTTTACAAAGGAGAAGGAGGCCAGCAAAAGAAGTGCTTGAATTGAAGGTAGATAAGGCTGGGATTAAAGAAGGTTAGCATGAGGGTAGAACGATTACATTTGACTTGGTATACTTAGAAAACGGACTTCAGAGTAGACAAGACCAGCATTCTGGACTAGAAATACTTGTGGCTGTGCCAAGAGAAGATGCATAAACTGACAGGAAATCAATAGACTTACTCTACTACTCTACTGCTGAATTAGGAGGAACCTTCTATCTATTCTGAATACCTGTGAGCACCTAACTTAATTAATTTCAGAGATCATGTCAAACCTGCTTTGAATACACTTGAGAATAGCTGAGAACATAGACTACTTTTGTGATGACCCACCCTGAGGCAAAGTATCAGTAGTAACTCGGATACCTTGTACCTGAAGGTGGTTGGAGGGAAGAAGCACCCTGCCATGTTGGGTGTTCGTAAAAAAAAAAATCACCTAGGAGAAAGCAAGCTACTCTACTGTCACTTCTGACTGTTCTGTGTAGAACTTATTTAACCACACTTTATGTTATGAATCAGCTTGATTAAGCAAGAATAGCCTACAAAGAAATCACATTCTACTAAAAATGTGTGTGAATTTGTCTTAGAGGGTTGAAATAATTGGTAGATAAATCCAATTTTCAAAGGTAAATGAAAGAAAATCTTCAATTTGCACAGTTCAGATAACATTCTGCATGATGTGGTTTGCTCCTAATTTAAAGTGGGGGAAATGCCCAGGTTATTTATGGATGCATTGAAAAAATTAGAATGTGCTATCAAATATATCTTGATGTCAGCTTAGCCGAAACATTAGTCACGCATCTTAAATTTTCAGAAGAAAAAATATATATACTCATGAGTGAATCTTGGTTGATTTTTAAATTTAACTCTCAGAAATGGGCCTTGGAATAATACAGTAGAGGTCTATATAAGGTACAGTGGTAGAACAGAGAAGAAAAAGGTTAAAAATAAATTTGTCACCAGGAAAAAATATTTTGATGCTAATGGTTGGAACTAATTTTGTGTGCTTAGTTTATTAAGGTAATTTAGTAACAGGTGTTTTAAAATATGTTCATATATGTCATCATCTGCAGTAAATGTTAATTGTAATTCCACTTTCCTTAAATGTATCCTATTCTTCTTATCTTCTCTGCTCCTTGATTGATGTAATGGCCTCTTAACCACTCTCCCTAGTTCAAGTCTGGCCTTTTTCTGTTTGTTTGCCATTAGATGTGGCTTTTTATCTGGAGAAAACTGAAGCTCCTCTTTGTTTCACTGCTCTTCAGGGAGGGGGATAATTGCTGTGCCTAGTGCATTCGCTATGAAAATTAGTTCTAGCCATGGTATCCGCCTTTTGATAGACTGATGTGTCAGGAGACCTCAGGGTTTTCTTTAGACTTGCTTTCTAAATAAAGATACCAGGAATCACTCATTTAAGAATAACTACTGCTTGGCCATTGCCTTGATAAACTCTGGTGTGGCTATGTGCTCTTTGAGCTATGACTGTTACCATGCTTCCTGGTTTTGGCCCCCTCCCCCACCTTGTGGAGGTGAATCTTATCTCTCCCTTCTCTTTCTCTTTCCAACTTACTTTTAAATAAACTATATTTTTAATAAAAGAATGGGTACTGCTAAGGGATTTAGTCTTGGTTTTGGGGTTAGTATTTCCTCCCTTCCCTGGATTTTATGGGAACCCCGGTTGCCCAAAGGCATAATAACAGTCCCAACCTCCTCTGATAGAGGAGTTAATTAGATGAAATAGTAAGCAGCAAAGCAAAATGGGTACAATCTGCATGGCAGAATTCAAGCTTGAGTCCTCTTTCCTCTGATGGATAGCCTGTAATTTTTTTGTGCAATCCTTCAGTGAACCATATTATAGTCTTCCTGGGCTCTGGGATATTTGGGGGCTTTGGAAATAGTGCTCACTACTAGGGACTTGGCTACCAAAATACTAAAGGACCATTTTCCCTGAGTGAAGGCTCACAGAGATATTTTGTGGCTTTCTTTTTGAACCGACAGTAACTTTTAGCCCAGTTCTATTTGTCTACACAGGAAGACCACTGTGCTTTTGCCATTGGCAGAATTAGGTGGTTCCTTAGGCCCTAAAGCCAGTGCAAATAGGACAATAAAGAACTTTATTTATTGGGGCTGCATTCAAGAACAAGATAACTAGTGAGTATGAAATAAACAATCTGTTGCAAGGAGCAAGGTTAAAGAACAAGGAGACATGTGATCAGTTCACATGATAGACTAGAACCAATTATGTTGCATGTAAGGAACATCCTGGTTTCTCTTTAAAAAAGAAATCAGTCCCTAAATATTTATTGAGCACCTGCCATTGAAGAGGCCTAAGTTCTGGTGATGGTGATGAACCAGAGAGATCCTAGTGATGAATTATAAGGAGTTCACATTCTAATGGAGGGAGGTGGACAATAAATGATATCAAAAGGTAATGATTTAGATTGGGCACAGTGGCTCACATCTTTAATCTCAACACTTTGGAAGGCTGAGGCAAGAGGATTGCTTGAGCCAAGGAGTTCGAGGCCAGCCTGGGCAACATAGCAAGACCTCCTCTCTACATAAAATAAAAAATATTAACCAGGCATGGTGGCACGTGTCTGTAGTCCCAGTCATACAAGAGCCTGAAGCAGAAGGATCATCTGGGCCCAGAAGGTTGAGACTGCAGTGAGCCAGGATCCTGCCACTTAACACCAGCCTGGGTAACAGAGTGAGATCCCAACTCAAATTTTAAAAAAGGTAATCATTTAAGTGACTCAAAATGTGGTTTATACTTTATTCAACTGATGTACACTGGGGGCAAGTTGTAGCAGGGATGGGATTTTACATGGTGAGGAGAAGGAAAATGTTCTTGTAGCTTGTCCTTGTAGCTTGGCTCAGTAATTTTCATCTTTAGCTACTATAAAACTTACTGTTGGAGAGGTTGGGGATTATTCTTGTTGTTGGGCCTCTTGCTCAGGATCATTTGTACACTACCATCCCAACAACTGTCAGAACAGTTATCTTGAAAGGTATTTTTTATGAGTCTTGTAGTTTTTTGCTTAATCAAGGTTCATGGACAGAAGAATTAGGGAAAAATTCAAAGGGGAATATAAAAGAAGGGAGGCAATTGTCAAAGGAGTTTTCAGTTCTTTTACAAACACTATTCAAATAAATAAATTATCTTAGGTAATTTATATGTTGAATGAAGAAAGTAAATTCATGAAAATGTAGAAGAGTCCTTAGGAAGCCCCCTTTAAAGAGGTGACATTTTCAAGTTGAAACCTGACTGCTGGGAAGAAGAAAGCCAATTGAAGATTTGGGACATTTAGCAACCACAGATACTCTGAATCTGGACTAGCTCAGCATATTCAAGGAGATTTTAAAAATGAGAGAGAGAGGAGAGAGAGGGAGAGAGCGACGGGGGGCAGGGGGGGAGAGGAGACAAAGGTACAGCTAGAGACTTCATAGGCCATGCTTTAATATTTAATTTTACGCTAAATGCAAAGAGAGCCCCAACCCTGGAAGTCTTTTTACCATGTGGGGGGCATGATCTGTTCTCCCTGTTGACAAGATTCTTCTGGCCACTGAATGGCGTGTAAACCACTTGTGATCAGTAGGGAACAAAGAACAGTTAGAGGATCACTAAAACAGCTCATAAGAAAGATGAGGGCAGCTTGTACTGAGGCCACAGTGGTGAAAATGGTGAGTGGATAACATGGGGAAGAAGGAGAAGGAAGGATTCAGGGAAGGTCATAGTTGATTGCAATTGTTTTGAGAGGGCATCAGCCCTGACTGGGCTTGCCAAGTGTTTAGAGCAGACTCTGATGGGGTGTTTTGAAGAGATGTTTTTCAAACCTCAATGTGCTTAGAAGTCATTATGTTACAATGCAGATTTTAATTCAGAAAGTTTGAGATAGGGCCTGTTCTCCTTTTCTTCTTTCTTTCTTTCTTTTTTTGTTTGAGTAGGAGTCTCACTCTGTCACTCAGGCTGGAGTTCAGTGACACTCTCATGGCCACCACAGCCTCCATCTTCTAGGCTCAGGCAATCCTTCCACTTCAGTCTTCCAAGTAGCTGGAACCACAGGCGCATGCCACAACGCCTGGCTTATTTTTTTTTTTTTTTTATTGTAGAGATGAGATCTCACCCAGTTACCCAGGCTGATCTTGAACCCTGGATTCAGGCAATCCTCTCGTCTTCACCTCCCAAGTGAAGCCACCGCCTTACTTTTCTACTTTCTATCAAACTTCCATGTCACACTGATGCTAACCAAAGAGCAGGAAGGCTTTATTTTAGAGGTGTTTGTTTTCCAACTTCCCCAGATACTTAAGACATCAGAATGAGTACAGTCATGCTTGACTTTCTTCCTTACCATTCAAAATAACTTATGTAGGCTTTTCCTTGGTCTATATATTAGCCTACTGGAAACCACTGTAATCTCCTTAGAAGGCTGGTTCTTGGTAGGTTTCCTAAAAAAATAGGAAAAAATGGGAGAAGCTACTTAAATCACTTTCCTTCCAGGCGTCTCTAGTTTAATATTTTGAGGTTATACTGTCATGTGCTATTTACAAATTCTATGTTGTTTATGAAAAACAGTAATACTTGTTAATGAACAGTGTCCAATTGCTCACTTCATATTTACAGAGCTATGTTCCCCCCCCCACTGGGTATTCTTTAGACTGCATACTACAGATACAGAAGTATTATCTCTTTATAAATATGGGAAATTACGCGAAGTAGTTTAAAACTAATGTCTTAGTGGAAAGAAGTTGTTTATAAATGCATATACGTAAAGATAGTGATTTGACTAAAACATTGCCTAAGCAAACTAGGAACAACAGGAAAATTTATTTTTTACTGTGTAATTAACTAACATAGAAGTCGTTTTTTGTTTGTTTGTTTGTTTTACTATTTTCTACAAATACACAGCAAGAGGGAAATTACCCTGGATCACGAGGACTATGTTCTTGAATTGTAAGAATATCACAGACATGTACGGGTTGCTTAATAACTGATAATAGGAAAAAATTCCTCTGCACCTAAAGATCTTGCATTAATATTTTCCCTTATTTTCAGGAAAGTATTTTGTTTAAGAGCAACAGGTTGAAGATGCTAATAGACATAGACTCTGCTCAGCTACTATGACATATGTGAACTTTGGCAAATTATTTTAGCCTTCTTGAGCCTCGAAGTCCTTATCTGTAGAGTCTGAATTATAGAACTCCTGAGGTTTGTGTTAATTAAATGGGATATAACCATAAATTATAAGCATGGCATTTGGTAGACAGTATATTTTCAATAGATATTCAACATAAATATTAGTAGTATAATTATCAATTATTATTTTCCAAACAAGAACAAATCTGATTCAGGAAGAACTGGTTGGCAGAGCCTTCAAAACATATTCGTTCGTGATCTGAAGCTCGTATACCAGCTGCTAATTTGCTTGTTTATTTCATTTGATCTTCCTTAGCTGCACATAAGGGAGGTGGGTGTCAGGAGCTTAATTTATTTGTCCCTTTTTTTGAAAATGTGGGTTTTGGCTCTCATACTATTTTGAGGCATGGCCTGGTTGTGGCATTGGGGATGTGCACACTTTAGAGAGGTGGGAGGATTGTGTAGCTCTCCTGGTGGCTCCAGCGTCTTTCTTTCCCCAAATGATCATCATAGGTGCTAGATTGCTAGTGCTGCCAGCCAAAGGCCTCTCCTCCCACAGATCTGGAAACACATGAAAAGAGCCATGACTCATGGGCTACAACTTTTTCAGCTGCTTGATACAAGCACTGATAGGCTCAGCTCCCATGTTTTCATCACCCCACAGGCTGGCTGAAGGGGAAAGGGCTCTCTGGTTTTCAAATAAAGTGCTTCCCGACAATAATTGAGAACGACTGAGAGATACCGTGGAAGTCAATGAAAAGGATGATCTGGGGTAATACCAGGGTATCGTCAGATTTTTAGAGGTATGGCACTTGAAGTATTTTCAAATATTTATTTACAAACTATCAGAGAATCCCTGCTTTCCTGCCTTGATTTCATCTACTGCACCTTGCATATTTCTCTAGGAGCACTTAACTCATTATGTTATCTTCTGTTGTGGTTGCTGTTGCTTGTCTGCCTGTCTTCTGTGGACTGTGTGCTCTGTGAGGGCAAGTTCTCTGGCTGTGTCATCTGTGGATCCTCAGTCCTGAGCTCAGTGACTGGTAGACAATAATAGTAATAGTTGGCTACATGAATGCATGAGTTGGTGATGGTTGGATGAATGACCATGCTGATGAAGCTAAGGAAAATGAAAAAATCCAACACAGTTGATTTTGCTGTATGTAAGACTACTTTTTGATTAGCTGATAAATATTTGGTGGGAGAAATTATTGATTAAAAGGCTAGTTCTGAGGTTCAGAAAACTTACCTTAGTGTCAAACTTAGTGTCATAATATTTAATCTTGAGAGATGCTACTTTGTCTATAAAACCACTGAATCATTTTGGAGAGACTTTATAATGAAAGAAGAAAATGTCCTCAGAAGTATAAGTGGATGTCTGTGACAGACGTGAAATTTAAATGGAAAAAAAAAACATATTTAGCTTATATAAAAGTAAGATGTAGTGAATCTGTAGGAGATTTATATGGACAAAAAACTAAGTTCACCCTGGCATTTGCTGAAATCATGTTTATTGAAGACCTACTTTGTACTGGATGCAATGGACCTAGAGAGGGACTAATACACATCTCAGTCCTCTGAGGCCTCACAATTAAATCAAATGTGCAGATAAGTGATTGAAATAGTTGGAAAATAAAGGTATAATGATGGCATTATGAAACACATAAATGGACATGTTTAACCCTACTCAGAAAAATCTTTTTAAGAATGGGAAAGGTGACATCTGAAGTGGGACTTGAAGGGTATGTAAGTGTTTGCCACGACGGGAGAGGAAAAGAGGTTGAGCATATACAGAGTGAAGACCAGGGTGCATTCTGGGAAATGCAAGTGCTTCAATATGACCACTATCCAAGGAGTAGATGAGATCAGAAAGGCAAGCAGAGAAAAATCACTTGTGACTTGTATACCAAACTATGGATTCAAAGTTTATCCTTCCAAATAGATGATGCGTAACTGAAGAGTGAAGTAATCCACCAGTTGATTTTCCAAATACTGCTGTATCTAAAAGAGACATTATATTGTGTACTGTATATTGTAGTTCTACCTTAACAGCTGGAAAAATGTGTGTTCAGTAATTATATAGTCCTGATCACATGTATTTTTAGTTCTTTTGATAAAGGCAATTGAGTAAAAGCATACTAATATGATTTAATTTTATACCCTTGTGTCAGTTTGATATATATCATTTTACAAATCAGAAAAAGATCCCAGAAAAACCTTCATTATAGTTTTAGGAAATACAAAGAATTGTCCTATATGCAAATTGACACATTGACAAGGTCGGGACTAAATTGTAGGATCCCTGGTTTCCTACACATTGACTTTCTTATGAGACTACCGAGATCAATAAATGCAATTACCTGAAAACCTGGAAGGTGGTGTTTTATCTACTTGGCTATGTCATACAAACTCTGTTCTAAGGTTATGTATCACCAGGTTCTCCTGTCTGACTTTGAATGTCTTCCTTACAAGTCTTTCCATTCTTTACCTCAGATAACATAAGTTTAAGATCTTTTTTTAGTCAGGTTCAAAACTTTATTTATTTTTAGCCAAATTACATTTGACATTATCCTCTCAAAGATTAGTTTACCTAAATTTATCAGTGAATTAGAAAAATTGTTGTTAAAAAAAAAAATCAAGAGCACATCTTCAAAGCTACCTGGATTTATTTAACACATTTGCTCTATGTTTTCAGAGTGTCTCTATGCAAAAGACAAGTAACACGAATATTGAAAAGTACTTACATAGTGGATACTATATTGAAAGGCATTAGTCTAAGTACTTTAAAAAGAAAACATAAGCTCATTTAATGAAAACATAAACTCACTTTATGAAATACTCACAAAGAGCCATTTGCTTTGGGATATTGTAAGAAGGTTGTCATCTAAAGTGAGTTCCTTTTTAAATTCCCATATTGTAGATGAAAAAACTGAGGCTCTGAGAAATAAGTAACTTGTTCAGGTTATAAGTCCAGAAATGGAGGAGCCAAGAATTTAACTTGTGTGATTTGGCTCTAGAGCTCATGCTCTTAGACACTATGCTAGACTCCATGCTGTGGAAAGAACCTTGACCTCCAGAAGCCCACAGTAGGGGGACAGGTCATGTAGCCATTTCCTATTTGGAGATGATTATGAAGGAGTCATAAATGAGGACACATTGAATTGAAGCTTGGACTAAAGGATTAGTGGGATTTTGTTAGGTGAAGATTAAGGTGACATTGCAGGTAGGGATTGACATCAGCAAAAGCACTGAGGTGGAAGACCACAAGGTGTTGTTTGGAAGATAACATATGTCAGTAGTAGGGTAGAAAGTGAATATTAACGTGCAGGAAGAAAATTATTAGAAGGATACTGTAGAAATGTCTAGAAAGCCTTATGATCCAGATAAAATGACTTTGAAATTCATTCTGGTTATGAAATTTTGTGAAGATTCATTTTATTTGTTTTGTTCTAAGCAAAAGAGTAAGATGAATTTGGTAACTATGTGAAAGATTGATTAAACAAAGACTGGGAATGATTTCAAAGGTGAATGAGATAAAATTGTTGATATTCTAATGGATTTAAGTACTTCAACAACAATAACCAAAAAAATTAAAAAGTTAAATTGTTTTGAAGTATCTTAACTCTGATGTAGAAACTGAGACAATCTTGGAACTGCATCGCTCTAGCAGAAAAGGTACAGTTGTGAAGGTAATGTTGTCTTGCTCATTTAGAACTTTTTGCACTATCTGTAAATCTGGAAGAAGAATTCATTCTTTCGTTTCTTCTTGTACTCTGAAACCATGAGTAACAAAGTTCTTTAACTTTTCCTCTGTACTCTGGTGACAGGTTTGCCTAAGATGGATGTACAGAGGGGCACCCTTAGTATAGTATTTTCAGGTATCCATGGCTGTCCTATGTTGTGGAATAATGATATATGTGCTACCTTGAGACTGGCATTAACAATGGTCATAGCTTACTCATGGAGCAAGTTACCAAAGATCGTTGAGCTAGGAGAAGATTACCACCAGTAACAGATATTCCTACTTAAGTCCCTGTAGTTTCTGAAGAGGCACAAAGCAAAAATATGAATGCAATGTGGGCTTTCTAGTTGAAATGCCTCTTTATCATGATGTCCAGATAACAAGGACATCAGACATTAAGAAAAGATAAGAGAAAATCCACGAGGTATATATTAGAAGAGAAGAACTCTGAGGCAGAAAAGGAAAAAAGAAACTTTTTTTTCAATTTTGTGTTAATTGATTTGAAGTTGTAGCGTGTCTAACTAAATGTATTTTTCTAGGAAGTTAAATTTGAAGAGAAATCTGGGCAATTCCAGGTTAGCCCTGGAAACAGAACAGGATCCGAGCAGTCTCTTTCCATTACAGGGTCACAATTAGTTGCATCAGAAAAAAAAATGGCAGAAAAACATTTGAAAATTACAAACTTCCTGTAGTAATCCATTAAGTAAAGTTCATTCTTTGAGAAACATTTTCCTGTTCAAGTGATGTGCTGCATGTAGATGACAATCTCCTTACAATGTCCCAAAGTAAATGGTCCTTTGTGAGTATTTCATAAAATGGGGCCTTTTGGGTTATCTTGGTATCTTGTTTCACTAAAGAGGAAGTTTTAACAAGCTGGAATTTGGAAGGCATCTTCAAACAATACATAAATGGTGAGTATATTAAAGAAAAAGAAGACTGAGTTTGTGTTCTTAAACTGCATCCGTTTTTAAAACTAAATCATTCAAATATGGGGACATAAACTGGTGATGGAAGAATTACTGGGTACTTGTGTGCCTTCAATCCCCATTCTGATAATCTCAGATGTTAGCCGCCCACTTTGAATGTGACTGTGAGTTCCGCCAGTATGTGAAGAACAGACATGTCCATGAGACTGTAAACCTAACTGAAGGGTACAGCAGGCTTAGTGTTTTATGAGAGGTGCTAAGAAGATTGAGGCTTTGGTTTGGGCCTATTTATGCCATTTTATTTCCTTTCTATTTTTTAAACATTGTGCTTTAAAATAATTTTAGTTGCGAGAATAGTACCAAAAGTTGCGAGAATAGTACCAAACCCTTTACCTAGAGTCAACCGTTGTTAACGTTTTATTATATTTGCTTTATATGTATCCATTTAGCGCATACTTTTCCAGAACCATTTGAAAGTAGGTTGCGTATGACATAGCCTTTTACTCTTTACTACTTGCGTATGTGTTTCTTAAAAGCAAAAATATCCAGTTACATCAATACAGCACATTTATTCATTTTCATCTAATCTACCTTTATTCAATCGATAGTCAGTCCATATTGAATTGTGCCAGTTGTCCCAGTTATATCACTTCTAGTACTGGTACCAAGTCTGGAATCATGTGTTGCATTTACTGTGTTCGAATTTTGAATAAGAGGCGGGGCTACAGGGAAAAATTTTCAGATAACATTTGGAAAGGGGGCAGGGGAGTGTCAAATATATTGAGTACATTTTTATCCTCAGAAGAGATGTCCTTGAGGTAAGATATCCATCAGAGTTCTCTAGAAAAACAAGACTAGCAGGATATATGAAAACATCTGTGTTAAGAAAATAACTCTTGCACTTGTGAGGACTGGCAATTCAAAGCCTGGAGTAATGGCAGGCTGCAAACTTTGCCAGAATCTGATATTACAGTAGGGGTAAGGAGTACTTTTAAGGCCCAGACCAAAACTATTTGTATACCCCAAAAGTATTGAAATGTAAATAAACACACAATAATTTTTTAAAAATAAAGAAAAAAGTTTTGCAAAAAAGCTTGTGACAGATAACTTTTGAAATCTCGTTTGCCTTTATGAATTTATATTAATTTTAAAAATAATATTTTAGAGTCATTGTTTTTCTTTCATTGGAATGTAATATATTTTTGCACCAATATCTTTGCATTCAATTTGTATTCCAATCAGAACAGAAAGGTCAGTTGTACTCATTTCTTTTTCTGGGACTACAAACATTATTTGTAGTTTTAAAAATAGCATTTAAACTATTTAAAAATAGCATTGTCACTATTTGGCATTTCTATTATTAAGAGGCCATAGGAAAAAAAAGACTGTATAAAAATTTGTACTGTTCAAAATGAATTGTAAATAACTTTTATGTAAATATAAACTTTATATATACAAATGAACCATTTCTGTCCTTAAATTTTATTCCAAAGATGATTTGATGGCTAAATTTTTTTTTTGCCTTTTTTTTTTTTTAACTTCACAGAAGAACTATAATCAGAGCCCATGGTATATCATGAGAATTGTCCTCAACATTAGAAAAAGTTTCATCCATTGTAGTTCATTTTAAGTAATACATAATAATCATAGAAGCAATATTTACTAGTAGGCTATTCCTCATAGCAACTCGAAGAAGTTACTACTATTACTGCATCTATTTTAAGAAAAAAAAAAAAAGGAAAAAAAATAATACCTGCACAGGAAAATTACACAACACTAAAAAAAATCCTACCTAAAGCATACACAGCCTAATATTTTGTTTTCTAATTTGTGCTTTGTATCTTAACATAAATGTTTTATTTAATATATAGTACAAATTATTTCTTGAAAACCTAAGAATTTCATATTTCAACAGATGATGGAAGAAAGTAATTAACTGCCTTTTCCTTAGTCACCAGCAAGATGGTTGCCAAATTAGAAAATTAATTTATGACCTTCTAACACCGAGTTCAAAGTTTTCCCATTAAATGACAACATTTAATAATAAAACCTCCTGTTATGACAGCTTAACATATGAAATTCTCAATTCTTAGCAAATATTAATTTTCTATATTGCAGTCTATAATTATCACCACTGCACAATTGCATGGTTCCTTGCTATGTTGTCATTTAATTTTAGGATGTATTTTTTTTCTCATGGCATTATAGGAATGTCCACTTCTGTCTCTAGGGGTATTTGTCACCTTGTAAGAAATAAGAGACAACTCTTTAATTTGATTTTTAAATTAAAACCTGGGCTGGACATGGTGGCTCACACCTGTAATCTCAAGAGGCCTTGGGAGGCCAAGACAGGAGGATTGCTTGAGCCCAGAAGTCCAAGACCAGTCTGGTGAACATAGGGAGACCTCATTGCTACAAAAAACATTTTTTAAAAAATAGCTGAGCAACATAGCAAGACCTTGTCTCTACAAAAAATTTAAAAATAAAATAACCTGGGTGTGGTAGTATGTGCCTGTAGTTTCCAGCTACTGGGAAAGATCACATGAACCCAGAAGGCTGAGGCTGCCATGAGCCTTGAACATGCCACTGTACTCTGGTCCAAGTGACAAAGTGAGACTTTGACTCAAAAATAAATAAATTTGAAAACTAATGGTGTCTTATTAGGAACATGGAAAGGAGTATATATATATGTGTATATATATGTATATGTATATATATGTATATATATGTATACACACACACACACATATATATATATACTTTAGATTTGACTATAGTGAGATTTTGTGAATACAAATCTCCTACGTCACAAGAGAAAAGTACTATTTGATTCTAACACAGGGATAGATGGTAACCATTCAAATATTGTTGTGAATACAATGGGAATGCTGTGAGCTTTCTCAGAAACTTGTGATGTTACTATTCCTGGCTGGATTTAAGCATGGCTGGGAAAAGAGTAAGCTGGAATTTATCTTTGCCTAAAGATTTTTAAATCCCTTCCAATTCAGATATTTTTAATTCTGTAATTCTGCATTTTTACATAAGAAAAAGAACCCTCCTTAGTATGCTTGTCATTGAGACCAAGTATAATTCTCATTTTTAAAATGCATAGGGATAAAATTGTATACAATTTTTATTTTTTATAGAGTAATCCCATATAGTTCTAGAACTGTATAGTAATGAAGCATTAAAAATAGTTTACAGTGGTAATTAAAGAATAGTCAGTTCTAGGGTATCTAGTTGCATGATATGTGTGTGTCCTATTCATACTGGTCAGTAATTCCTTAAACACTCAGACCGAGATTTCAGATGGTGGCAGGATTTTTGGTGGTGCTGCAAGGGGGTTACTAAATTCTGCTCAGACAACGTTCAATGTGAAAGTTATTCTTGTACTACTGAACATCCAGTTGGTTTATAAAATTCTAGCTGTCAGCCACATTGCAGAGAAAGCCCGTGTGAGAATAAGGGAAAAGCTACCCTAAAGTAAAGCATTAATTACTTTGAGAGGATCTCTTAGAGGTGAAAAACTCAAGAAATAAGGTGGGCACGGTAGCTCATGCCTGTAATCCCAGGCCTAGGCAGGAGGATTGCCTGAGTCCAGAAATTCTAGACCAGCCTGGGAAACATAGCAAGACCTCATCTCTATCAGCTTCTTGGGAGGCTGAAGTGGAAAGATTGCCTAATCCCAGGAGGTCGAGGGTGTGGTAAACCATGATCATGCCACTGCACTCCAGCCCAGGTGACAAAGTGAGACCCCAATTCAAAAAAAGGAAGGAAGGAAGGAGGGAAGGAAGGAAGGAGGGAGGGAGGGAGGAAGGAAGGAAGGAAGGAAGGAACGAAGGAAGGAACCCATTTGTATTAGGACTTGTAGATATAGAGCTGGCTAGATATATAGGACTTTCTGGTGCAAATTTGTTGAAACTGTGTTTCTACCACCGAGATCTAAATCTGCATGCCTCTGTCAGGCTTGCAACCCTGATATGAAGGAACATAACTACTAATGACAGCAAAGCATTTGACCTTCAGAGAGTCTGTCTCAAAGGACTGAATGTCCATGTTCAACGGTGACTGAAGTACAACAGTGACAAAGTAAAGTGAATCTAAATGTTTTAGTCAGAGAGGCCAAGAAATCTCAGCAATTAGAATGAAAAGTTTGAAGTCAAAGTCACCATTCGAATGCAGATCAGGATAGCGTTTGGAACAGCATGGAACACAGAAAAGCTTTAGCAGATGGTACAGAGAAATTTTCAAGAACTAATCGTTAGTTCTTTTGGCAGTTCTACCTAAAAGTTTTCTAAGTGAAAACAAAAATTAAAATTTACCATTTGATCCACTCTGAGCAAATATGGTAGTGTTTGTATACACGGTTATACATATGTTACTCTTTAGGACAGTTGACATATGTATTATTTGTTGGCGTTATCACCATACACTTTCTGAATTTATGGAGCCTGAAGTTTTTTTCAGGTCAAGTCCATTCTACCTCTAGTACATATGTGGGAGCCCAGTGCTCATTCTTGCTTTTACAGGAGTCAAGGACTTCTTAAAACTGGGGTGTCCACAGGGGACAATATTGCTGACATCCTGCAAAAATTTGTAGAAAAGATAGTCATCACCATATGTTGGGTGGTCAATATATGAGATATTAGTTGTTGGTGCAGATGGGAGGCTCCGCTGGCCAAGACTGGAATTAGGAAAAGGAGGGACTTTCACTAATCAGGGCTGGTACTTGGTACATAGTCACTCAGCTACCATTTGGTACCAGGCATTCAGATAGCCTCTTTTTAGTGTAGTGTTCCTTTTCCAGTTACTGTTAACTAGTTTTCTCCTTCTCAAATAATTGCCATTCAGGACCAATCTATATTCCCCCCTACCCATCTCCCTCTCCTGGACTTCTTTTAATCTGAAGGGAAAGCCTTTTATCTTAATTTTCTTGAGTGGGTCTCTCTCTCTCTCCCTCTCTCTCTCTCTCTCTCTCTCTCTCCCTCCCCCCCATTCCTCCCTTTGTTTCTTCCTCCTCCCTGAAAAAATCCCTCTTTTGTTTCCTCAAAATACCATATCTAGCTCACCAACTCAGACCCCAAAATATTAGCAAGCAAAATCAACATTCCTTCTCTTGTAGGGCTGGGAGAAATTAATCTCCAATTTTTCCAAGAAGTAAAGGAAACTATTTTCATATTCTTCTTCCAGTACCTCATAGAAAAAGAGGAAAAAATAATTAGGCTTTCAATTTAAACACAATCCTATCACAATCATATATTTTAATTTCAATTCATCTCATCTAGTTCTTATTTTAGTCCTAAATTTAGGAATCTCTATGGTCCTAACCACTAAATAAAAAAGAAATTGTGCATATTCTAGCTGGTAGACTGAGTCAGAACTCTAGTACCAAGACAGGGAGATCAGGTAAGCAGCACTCCTTGCAGAATAGCACCTGAACAAAGTCTCTTCTTGTCAGGGTCTGGTATACATTGTTCATGCAAACAGACTAATTCTAGGGAGGGTAACATTTTTAAATTAGAGAATAAAAACAAAACTCATACAAATCTACTCCAAATACAAATATAGTCGATATGGGGCCAATCCACTTGTGATTTTCTTGCCTTAAAACTTAAGGTTCTTAACTTATGAAATATTCACTGCATTGTTTGAAAAGTCAAAACCATGCATGCCTAGGCTTCTAGGCTTCAGAAGAAAAAGTAATTCCTCTTGGATATGACTTATACACATCGTATAAACTTTGGTATGGTTGGCAAGCCAGTGAACATACAGATAAGAAGGGTAAAAAGAATACCCCAAAGTCTGTAAAAGATGTTCCGTGTTGTAGTTCACAGCTTTCATTGAGCTGTGGAATTCAGATTTATTTCTAAACCTCTCTGAAAAGGGCCTCTGGTGAGATATCTGCTAATCTCAACAGACTGGGAAAAATTCCTAAAAGATATTTTTAATGAAGCATACATAAGAAGCCTAAGTTGAGCATAATATTAAAGGAAGAGCAGCATAATTTTAATGATCTTATTGTGTGTGTGTGTGTGTGTGTGTGCGTATGTGTGTGTGTGTGTGTATGTATGTGTGTTTTCAATAATTTTAAACAGGCAAAGTTTTCTGTAGTGGTCTTTTAATATATTTTGACAATTAATTGTATAATTTAATTTTAGGTGCCTTATATTCATTTTATTTTGGTAACTCTCCATTTGTTTGTCAGCTCCCCCCCCCCTTGGAAAAAAATAAGAGAATAGTCACAGGGGTAGTTCTCTAGGATAAGAGAGAGAGAGATGTTTTTTCTTTCTTATGAACCTTTGCTAGAAATATAATTTTCAGAAAACATTTTTACTTCAGTGAACACAGAAGTCTTATTCAATATTTTAATAGCCTTTGTATTTGAAGTGCTTTAAAATGAGCTTGATTAGACACTTACTCCATTATCTAAGAAAAAAATCAATACAAAGCATCATTCTCACTAGAGAGATAACATAGATACACAATCATAAGGGTGTATTTATTATCAAGGAGGTTAAGCTGCCTGCTCAGATTGGTCTTCCAAGTCAATGGAAGACAAGGGAATAAAGTTTTTTCTGTCGCTTCTAGTGTATTGCCTTGGTTGCCTACCTATGTGACTGCTTTTTAGGCATTAATCAACAACACCATAATTATTAGGAATAACAATTGTACACCAATAACTAATTCTCCAATATAAGTACATAAAAAGATTAATGTTACTTGGACTCTGGAATACAGAGAAGGAAAGGTCACTAAATGATGTATTAGAACAACTATGATAACAGACCAACAAATTAAACCCAACAGGAAAGATCAGCCTTTGTTGGATAAACCTAATAAAATCTTGTAGTTTATTGATGTTGCTTCTCTACTGGGCAGAAATAGCTCTAGGATAAGATAGAGAGACAATAAATAAGCATGTGGATCAAAGAGAATTGCTGAAATACAGGTGGAGATCAAGGTAGCTCCAAGGAAAGCTGTAAGTACAAATTTCGAGAGATCCATCATTGCCAAAATGTTATCTTACTTTTGGAATTATTTTCTGTAAATAAACCAATTTTTTTCCCTTAACTCAGAATCAGTGACTTGTGGTAGTCATAATTTTAGTGAGGCTCTAAGAGGCCATTTTGACTAAAGACATCTTTTAAATCACGAAGATTTCTTTCTGCTGTAATGATTACTCTCCTGCAGACTAGAATAGTCTCCTGTCTTGATGAATTCTTTTAAAAGGCCAGTGGATACATAAATGTATAAACCCACATGACTGATGTGGACAAAATGGTAGATTTAAAAGGCTTTTTAAAGATTTTGATTTATACTAAATGTATATTGAGACTATTAAGTCTAAGAGAATGTTTATACTCATTTTGACTTTTAGGATCGGAGTGAATTCTTCTGCTAGTTATGTAATCCAAGTAACTATTCAAAGATAACAACAAAGATATCTTCATTAAAATATTGATTGCAGCATTTATACATGAGCAAAAAAAAAAATTAAAAGTAACTTAAAAGTGGAATAATATTCAGCCATTAGCAATGATGTTTATGTGTAACTTTAATGACCCAGGAAGATGTTCCTCACAATAGATTAAACCAAAATTAAAAGAGGAACAAAAGATGTACTCAGTAGCATCTTTTGTATCTTTTCATTTTCTATATAGGCACTGAAAAATTCTGGAAAGAAATACATTGAAATGCCGAAATTATTAAAATTATTTGTGTGAAATTTTTATGTATATACTTCTCTGTATCTTTTAAATTTTTCACAATAAGAATATAATGTTACTTCAACTAGCCTAAGACTAGATTTTTTGGCTTTGTTGCTACTTAATGAATCATTTCAGTTTCTCAAGTACGTCAAGTTTGTTCTTTGGTGCTTGTTCCCTTTGCCTGGAATGTTCTTTTCCTGCTCTCATGGCTGGCTGCCATTTTACACATTTACTCAAACATCACTTTCCCAGTGAAACTTTCCAAAACTATTGAATGAGTGCCACCCAATCATTATTATCCCATAGTCTTGTTTCATTTTTTTTTTTCGTGGCACTGTGAGAAATTATACTACTAATTATTTACTCTACTTATTTATTTGGTGTCTTTCTATTGCATTAGAGAAACAAAAACCTGTCAGAGACGCAGAAAACTTTCCTATTTTGTTCATTTCAAAGTCCCCGGGTCCTAAAAGAATTTGATCTAGCATAAACAAGATACCAGATTCACATATGTCCAATAAAAAGAGGTGCCCTTAAAAATTAAATTAATACTTGGTAATGTGTCTATAATTATAAGGCATACTGAAAAGAAAGGAAAGGAAATAACATTAGTGAAAACCTGCTATGTTTTAACATTGATAGAGTGAAATGCTTTTACTTTGGGAGCAGAATATAATCATTAAGAAACTAAAAATAGAAAAATAAAGCATGGGGTGAGGACAGCTTATAAAATAAATACCAAGAAGAAGTCCTATTCAGAGGTTGGAATTAAGTCACACATCTGTCTCTAAATCAGTGGTTCATATCTTTTTGACTTGAGAATTGATTCCTTTGAAAATCTAATAAAAGATCTGAAACAATCCCTCAGCAACATGCCCATGCATATTTGGACATGTAAAGAATGTGTTGTTAACAGTTTCTGCAGACTCACAGACCACCTTAAGGGTGCATAGATTCTACAATAAAAGCTACTGTTTTGTGCCTTGTGGCATGTATAAGTTACGAAGTTCAGGATCCATTAGGTTAAAAATCTTCTTCAGTAAGCTGCAATTGTGTCTAACAGCAGAAGATTTACTTTAGTCTTTCACAGAGATAGTGCATTGCATATATGATCACAGTTATCATTAGCCCAAGACTAGGAAATGGAGTCGCAAAGTTAATGAACTTGTCAAATTGGAAAAGCAGCATAGAATTTCACGTGAAGATAAGTCAAAGATGAATGTTTGTTACACTGAAGTAGGTCAGTAAAAGTTTTAAGGGCATCGTGGCATGTGAGCTGTATCATGAAGAATAGCCATAATAATGAAATAATAGCTAGCGTTTATTGAGGGCATCACAAGTGCTAGGCACTCTATTAAGTGCTTTACACGCATCATATTTGTAAAATCTTCACAATATGCTTATTTTAAAGAAAAAGTAATTGAAAATTAGAGAACTTCAGTAACTTGCAGAATATTCAGCTAATAAGAAGAGGAGCAGTGTTTCTGTCCTAACAAGTTTAGTTTTGTCTTCATTGCCATTGTATAGTATTGTTCTCCAGGAGGATAAGGTTTGAATCACTAGAGAAGTCGCACGTTTCCAGGAGAACTCCTATAATACCTGCACAGATGTTACTACTTGTCTAAGATACACAAATAATTTTAAGTGCTAGTGACAATGTAAGATTTAAAAAAATAGTTAATTGATGTTCTTAGGCTTGACCTAAATGTATTTTCACAACTATTTTGAAATAAAATTAAGAGGAAAAGGTATCATTTTCTAAAATAAGTAATGCAGTAACTCTAATAAATGAGGAACTCTAGTACATTTAGGTTTTACGTGAATTTATATATTAGATTTGGTATTCTGATTGGTTGCTTATAAAATGGTTATTTGAGTGATATCCTTCAGGAAATTTTTATCTTCCAGCCAAAAAATAAAATTTTCTTTCGGTAAAGGACAGATTTCATGGCATCTATATACATAAGTTAAAAGATGGATATGGTGAACGTGAAGCGTCTCATGGGATTTAAAGTCCTTCT
This sequence comes from Tarsius wallacei, assembly GCA_963574415.1. Classification (NCBI taxonomy): domain Eukaryota; kingdom Metazoa; phylum Chordata; class Mammalia; order Primates; family Tarsiidae; genus Tarsius; species Tarsius wallacei. The sequence goes on along the minus strand of CAUYQG010049327.1, from coordinate 13,770 downwards.
GAAAGCTATCAATTGCTATGAACTGTAAGATTTTTCTGAGTGTCATGATGATATATTCTTTGCACCAGATGTGAAATAAATACATATGTGTCTGTCTTTCATCTAAGCAGATAAATCAAGTACCCTGAAGTAGTCTCTTTTTCTGAAAAAAATGATAAAGGGTATTAAGAAATATTTGACTGATGAGGGGCACATTTTAGTTACAATTTTAATGCTATTCCATTGCTATTTTCCAAAAATACAGTGAAAACACACCTAAATATAAATGTTCTTTTGTATATTCTGACACATTTTCAAAGTACTGGTAGTATTGTTAATGTTAATTTTTAAAACTGCTAAATTTTACCTAGCAACTATTATATAATAGAAAATAATATAAAAGGATCAATGGCTTCTGTATTCATTGACCTGAAGGATTGACAGAGATGTACTGTAAAGTGAAATAGAAAAAAATGAATTTGTAGAAAAACATCTTAGACAAGAATCTAGTTTTATAAAAAGGAAACCAAAAATTGTGTGTGTGTGTGTGTGTGTGTGTATACATCTTTGTGTAGGATTATATGAGCATAGATAAATGTATGAAATAATTCGCATCATGTTATTTCCATTGGTCCTCCTGGGGAAGAGGGAAAGTCAGAATGAGAGAAGAAAGGAGACAGAACAAAAAAAGTCTGTAGCAAAACAAAAACTCCTAATGTAATAATGTTGAATACATTTGTATGATGGTATTTGTGTTTATATTTTTGCTCTTTTAATAGAGTAAACTCACTACATATTTGTCTATTTTTTAAAGATCAACTGTTAGATTTTCTGTTTTCTAATGTGCAAATTGCCACTTTTAACTTCATTCTTTCCTATCTGCCATTGTATTAATTTAATGTTTTCTGTATCATTTTAAGAAGGCATAATACTATATTTTTATCTATGTCTAAAGTATTTACTTTGATATCTATACTTAGAATTATAAATATTGTTCCAAATATAAATAGTACTGAAAGAAAAAAAAAGTATGCCAGCCGCTCAAATATATTATAATTTAATTCACACAATTTTGTTATGAGGTTAGCATATCATGATTTCCATTTAACACATGAAACCGAGAACTGATGCCTGAGACCTGATACCAGGAGGGAATGTTAGATACCCTAGGCCACAGGTTATAGTGGTAGAAATGGCATTTGTCCCCTGGTGACCTGCTTCCAGACCCCTGGATTTTAACTCCTATCCTCTTAACCTTGTCACTCAAATTTAAGAAAAGATTTTCTTTGTCTCACATGCGTTTAATTTCCAGTAGAAAAATACTATGACATAGTTACAAAAACATAAATCAAAAGAAATCATTTATCTTACTGCTGAGATTACCTAGGAATATGTTTACCTCTTGATTGAATGAAGGAAATAAGAATGCTTCCTTGCTCACCAAAAATGACAGATTATCATAAATTCTGAAATAATTGGTATGCAGCAGTCTTTGTTTTTAATTTTCACAAAGTCAAGGATCATGTCTTCTATTTCATTTGTGACATCTTCTTGTGTTTAGCACACTGCCCTGCAGAGTTAAGTGGTCAATAAATGCTTGTTGATGGACTTTCCCATTGGGCACCTGTCAATATTCTAAAGTGTACTTTTAAGATTTAATGAAACTGTACTCTCATAAAAGAAATGTGCATCTGTTCTAATACCACAGTAAAATCAATATGTGTACTATAATGCCTTGAAAACATCCATTAATTTTTCTCTGCTTTACTTTTTCTACCTATCTATTGAAGAAAATAATAATTTTTTAGCAAGTTGAACCATGAGGAAGTTTAGGTTTGATGATTGCTCTGAAAATACTTGTTGCTTAGCTTTCAACAGTTAGATAACTTATAAAACTTTTATCATATTCTGAAAATACTTGTTGCTTAGCTTTTAACAGTTAGATAACTTATAAACTTTTATTATATTCTCTAAATGCTAGTTTTCTTTGTTTATATATTTTAAATATGAAGAAATTGTGGCTATTCATTAAAGGTTCTCTGTAAATTAGTGTCCAGTCTATATTTTGGGTTGGCCACATGAGTGGGAGCCTCCATGAACAAGCTAATTAAGTCCAGGAAACCTGGACTTCCTTATCTTGCACATGTCCTAGTCACTGTATAACTCAAATTCTCTGTCCTTAATTTCTTCACTGTCATAAAATATAAATTGAAAGCCATAATTTTAAGTTTTTTTGTAGAGTAATATATTCTGATACTATCATATACTGTGTACTATATATACTATATGTTACTATATATGGTAAGTATATTATATATTTTTACATGATTGCTCTGATTTCACTGTTTGGATTTTGTATTAAAATATGATTCATTATTCAAGGTTGGAAATGTTGGCTTAGAGTAAAAATAAGATCTGCTGATTTCTCTCAACCATGGTTCCTGTTTTAAAATAATTTACATATTTATTTATGAATTTGGGGGTTAAGAGTACAGTTTAGTAGACTCTAAAGGGTATTCTCAAAGTAATATGCTGTCTCCAAGGTAAGATGGTACAATATGGTTTGCTTAAAGTTTTGTTACCAATGGTTTTTAACTCCATTCCATTTATATAATAATCTATGCGTAGGCTATTATGAATATTATTTCAAAACATATAAAATATATTTTATACAGGGTCATTATGAATGTTTATGTTGATTCTGAATATGATCATTTCTAGTACCTACTAAATTACATGGTCTCAGAGATATCTACAGTTTTAGAGTGGAGGGAAACTTGTGGATCATCTAATTCTCCATTTTATAGGAAATAGGAAAACTGAGACTCAAGGGGATTAAGCAAATTGGCCAGGGTCACATAGCTATTTAGTGATAGGACATGTAAGAATCAAGATCTGGCCGGGCTCAGTGGCGCAGCCTATAATCCCAGCACTTTGGGAGGCCGAGGCGAGTGGATTGCCTGAGCCCGTGGATCGAGACCAGCCAGGGCAACTTGGCGAGACCTCCCTCCTCTCTTCAATAAATCAAAAAATTAGCCGGGCGTGGTAGCGCGCGCCTGTAGTTCCGGCTACTTGGAAGGCTGAAGCAGAAGACTCGCCAGAGCCCAGCAGGTTGACTCTGGGGTGACCCTGAGCTTGCCACTGTGCTCCAGCCTGGGCGACAGAAGGGGACTTCAGCTCAAAACAAAAAACAAAAAAACACAGAATCAAGATCTCCTAACTCTTCCTGCTTCCTCTACTTTCCCAGTGAGGACAATCCTAGACATACAATCGTGCCCATAATTAGCAGCTATGTTTGGTAAAACATGTTTAGGTTTGCTATCTTGAAGAACTGACACTTTTGTCATTACATAACGACCTTTTCTGTCTCTACATTTTTTGTTTGTTTTTTTAACTCTGAATTCTACCTGATATTAATATAACCATTTTTGTTTTCTTTTGAAGCCATGGGTAAATATAATTAAAAATAAAATTCCCTGCCAGTTAAGGAAACCTCTTCACAAACCTAGAAAGAAAATAGTTTTATTTTTGAGTAAGCATTAAACCAGAATGTAATACATTACAGTCTGCTAAAGAGAGTGCAAAGAGAGAAAGAAATTTTCCCCTTTTGTATAACTAGGCAGACAGGATCCATTAGGTTTTCAGGATAAATGTGTTCTCAGGATAACTGATGACTATTTCTCAAGTAAAAGGGCTTAACATTTGTCACACAGTTCATCTTAAATTTACCTGATAATTAAGGTGACAATCTGTGTTTTCTAATTGACTTTATCCAGAAGAAAAATAAACGCATCCTATCTTTACAAAAGGAGGTATGTTGCAACTACCCTGAGGCAGTTTGCGCCTACATTTTCCTGGAAATCTACAGATAGGGGTGCTATCTTCTCTGATGATTACATTTCAAAGAGGTGCTTCCAGGCCCTGAGAAAAATGTTTCCAGAGCTTTTAAACTGGCAAAAGGCTTATTTAGCTTCTAAAATGATTTACCTACATGTCAAAGGGTCAGAGAAAGAATTCACAATCATAAGTTTTCTAAAGTCTTTTTCCATTTTTGCATTGGGAAAATTCAATTTTTTTCATTTTAAAATTTGAATTTACTTTTACAGAAAGGAGAGAACACCTTATTATTGCCAGGTGGAGGTTCCCCACTTAGCCTACCTTGACGCCTGACGGGAAGGGCTCCTCCTGACTGCTGGGGTGGGGAGATTTACTGCTTCTCAACTGGCGGAGACTGACACCAAGGTGGGGGTGGTCTCATTACCAGTGGGTAATAGTCAAAGTGCTGACTCTCCACCAGTCCTCCTCTGGCATTCCCCTGAATGGGAAGCAGAAGGGGTGCCTCTCTCCTGCTGGGTCTTAGTGTAAGTGCAGGTTCTTCTGTAGTTGACCTAGGATGAAAATCTTAGCTTTCTGCTTGGTCTTTTCTTTTTCAGCACAATTCTAGTGTGGGTTGGGGTGCCTTGTTGGAGCTTCTGGATGGAAGAAGCCTAGCCTTTGCCTGCGTGAGTGGGGTTGGGTCACAGATGTTGCTGTGGTGTTTCGCTAGAGTAGAGCAGTTATAGTCTAAAAGTTTTCTAACGCACAAAGTTGCTTCTATCCTGGTCCTGTCACTAGAAAAAGCAGACTTTTGCTAGGGCTTTTTTGTCTGCACCCGTTGGCATTCCTGCAGTGCCTGCTTCTTCAGCATCAAGTCTGGGATATATGAGGAAAAAAGAAAACAGAAGGAACTCACCACTGTGTTGAATTCCCTAACCAGTCAGTCTGCTCTCTGCCTTTTAAAGTCTTCTGTTTGTTTTGTATTTATTTTATAAGGTTTTAATTGTACTCGGAAGAAAGGAAAAATACAACTACTTCATCTTCCTGGAAACAGAAATCTATCTGCATATTTTGAAATAGTGACATGGAGATCATTTATGTTGTGAGAACTCAAAAGGATGTTAACGTTCAGAATTCCAAACCCATCCTTTCCTAAACAGTCAATTGTGAGGTCCATGAGGACAGGGGCTTTGTTCACTTTTAGGCAATTTTCAGGCCTATGATGTTGGTGAGAAAACAAGACACTTTCTTGTCTTCCTAGTAAGGTTTTTCATGTCAGAGAATGAATGCCAAAGTGAAAGATAGTAATCATAGCACCCAAATGCTGCCCCTCCCATCAGAATATTTGCAGCACGTTAGTTGAAAACTTAAGGTAATCATTTGATCAAAGGAAAAGCAACCCTTTTTTTCGGATTAAAATTGCCTATTCCTTCTGTCACTTCAAGGAAAAATGTAAATGGATTTCCTTTCTAAAATACAAAATAAGTCAAGTTAATGGTAATGATTGGAGAAGAATTTTTACTTCTGACTAAAAGAATGATAACTCATTTTTTCTCTTTAATGAGAACAGTAAGTAAAAATAATTATTCATGCATGCTTACCATCTCATTAAGCATTGATATAAAATTTTATCCAATAAAACTCAAGTGGGTTTTTTTTGCAAGGTTGGGCTTTAGGAGGTTTATTATTTCCATTAGGCTGTGGAATTTGATTACTCAATCAACTTACTTCAGTCCAGAAAAATTTCTTAAGGCCCATTAATTTAAGGAAGCATCCTTGTAAAGTGCATGATTGTAAAAAGAAAAAGAAAAAAATTAAAGACTGTCCTTTTTGGTTTCCTTTTTTCTACTTTTATTCTATGTTTTAAATATTTCTTGTTGCAATTCATTTACCATAAGCACATTAAACACATTTCTAGCCATGGTTATTCTAGAGACTGGAATAATAAAGATTAATATGCTGATCCAAACTCAATTACTGGTCTGAGCATATCGAATATATTAAACTACCTTTTCAGCATAAAAAGTATATTTTCATCAGAAGAAATGTACATTTCTATGTTTAATTACTCTAGAGGGTTTGGATAAAACTCTCAAAACTTTCTCATTGCTAAAATAGCCTAATAAAGAAAATGAATTTAGGAAAATATACACCGAATGTTTCACGTTGAAAAAAACATTTTCCAAAGTAAAATAATACCTTGCTTCTTATTTTTCCTTAAAAAAATTCTGCAAAATATATAAGTAAATATATGACTATACACATTTCTGTGTGTGCATAGTGACAGAATGCCAGAAGGATGTTGTTCTAAATGTGAGAATAATCTGTCGTAGCCCTAGAAAGCTCACTGTTCCTTTCCTAGATAGCTTAGATTAATAACATAAATGGCTTAGATTAATCATAACTCTCTCCCAGCTTGAAATTTCAAAAGCTGATTGAATCCTGGTCTCTAGTTCTTGTTTGTTTATAGACATTACTATTTCTCAACACTAGCAAGCTTAAATGAGAAACCTACTTTAAAAGACTACATGTTGAGTCAACACAGGAACTTTTAATGGGCACTAAATGGAAGTGACTCTGTAGACCAAGCTCACACTTGTGCTACTATTCTATAATAATACATATTATTTTATTGTCCCTTCTTAATCAAGTCAGGTTTTTGCCTTTGTGCAGATTAAATGATTATCCATAGTGTTTAATATTAGGCACTTGGGAATATTGTTCTTCTGTTCCCAAATACCTCCCTAATGGCAACGTCATCATGACAGATATACTTAAACTTCTGACAATTTGACTTAAGATTGTAATGACGTTTGTAATGTTATACATTACTAAAACAGAAAGCAAATAATATAACTAGTTGCCCAAACTCACTGCAGCTCATTTATTCAACTATTTAGTTTATCTGTCACTTATTAGAGGGAATGGGACAGATGACAATGATTTTAGGAGATTTTAGGATGATTTTAGGATAGTATACATGTTGTCCATATCAATGGAGATAAGAACACATATGTATATATTTTTAAATGCCATACTGTCTCTCTTATGTGAAATACATGCCCTAATTTATTCTTACTATGGAATCACAGAAGACTAAAAAAGACTATCCCAAGTCTGGATGTGTGCATGTGTGCTAATATGCACAGCAATGCAGTTTACATGGCCTTCTCTTGAGATGCATGATCTCATTTTTTAGATGTGGAATCTAAAAAAGTTGAATCCATAGGAAGAAAGAATAGAATAGTGGTTGACAAGGGAGGGGGCAGAGGGAATGGGAAGATGTTGATCCAAGGGTACAGTTTTAGAGAGCTATTGGACAGAATGGTGACTATAGTTAATAATAATTATTGTAAACTTGAAAATTATTAAACAAGTATAGCTCTTACCACAAAAAAATGACACAATGTGAGGTAAAGGGTATGTTAATAGCCTTGATTTAATCATTCACAATGTATGCATATATCAAAACATCACGCCTATAAATATATATAATTTTTGTCAATTATATCTTAATAAAGTTTTGGAGAAAAATACAGTTACCTTTCAGCTTTTAAAATATGGGGTGTTCCATGAAAAGATGCCTTATAGAAAAGAAATAATTTTATTAAGTCATCTATTAGCATGGGATTTGTACTTGAGAAGGCAAGGGTGATGTGTGTATTAAACTGATTTTTGTTTACTTTTCTCTAAATATAAAAATTAAATAGTAATGCTGAAAATGCTAGAGAAACAACTAAGTATAAAAGATAGATATAGACATATAAGTAAGAAGTGGGAAGAATCCTCTTGCCCAAAATGCCCAGCAATCAGAATATCTTTGGTCTTTCCATCATGAGCATGCTTAGTGCCTTTTACTACTCATTGCAACTGAGTGTTTTGATGTTCTCACCTATAAAATGGAGATAATGGCCTCTTTACCATGCTTATCTAACAGGAATTTGGTGAGGGATAATAAGACTTTTCAAGAATCCTCTCAAAAACCATTATATAAATACAGAGTTTTACTGTAACTATGTGGGAGTATGTCCTTTGAAGCCCATTAGAGAAGAGAGTGATTGCTGTCATAAAACTCACTACAATGCTCGTTCCTAAATGTATGAGGTTAACAAAGACACTAGTTTTATTTTCTCTTTAATTTTAGAAGTTCGTGAAATTATTAAATTCCAGATTTCTATACTTCATTTTAATAAAAATACCTTAACTATTTAAGAATTATCTGGTATGTATAATTTTTAAATACCAAAAATAGTAATTTTTCCACACCACTCTTCTAAAAGTTCAAATTTACTTGGAAATGGCTTATCAGTGAATAACTCCAAATGCAGGAAAGAATCCTCTCTCTTATTTCTAATGATTTAGGCATATATTGTGAATTCCTTCCATTTGTAGCCCTCTTTCACCCTCTAATTTAATGATATCCTTTCATAACTTTACCATTTTTCCTTGGTCCTAGAAGTGATATCTTTTGTTTGTTTGTTTGTTTTGAAACAAAGGCTAATAACCCCTTGATTTCATTGATCTCTACCCTCCAACTTTCCAGTCTTTAACCCTGGTCTGTTTTTCCCACTACATATTGAGATCTCTATATTATGTGTATTTACTGTCTCACTATCTTATAGAAAATCAAGAAATATTTGCTAAATAAATAGCAGTCAGAGCAGGAATTAAGATTACTTGTCAGAAAAGCATATGATCTACATCAATAGCTAAATTGCTTTATCATCTTTTGGATTTGATAATCTAACTCTTTATACCATTAAAAACAAAAATATATATTGGAAACAATTTGATGTCAAAATATGTAAAACATATTTAAGACTAACTATAGTAAGAAATGTATGGAATATTATGGAGAAAAAGAAAAGCAATATGGATAGACATACAAGAACATAGGAACATGGGTATGCACATCCATTTTCAGTGTGGAAAGATGAAATTTTATACATGTAGATTATTTAAAAATTAATTTGTATATTGTAATGCAATTAAAATCTCAACCAATATTTTGGTTTTCAATGATGTAAGATCAAAATGTACTAATAATTAAAAATTGGGAGGTGATATTTAATATATTTTAAATTAATTAAGACAAGACTTGCCCCACCAAATGGCAAGTCAAATTATAAATCTACAATTATTGAAACATGATATTAAGCCAAGAAAGATATTAGGCCTCAAAAACAGATCTGATATGATAGTTTCATGTATGATAATGATGACATCTATTCTCTTCCCCATTCTAATTTTGGAAATCTCTCTACACTTCTACTTTTTGAGTAACTTGCTTAGTGGAGCTTACCTATATTTTTTTCCAAAGAACCAGTCTTTAGATTCATTTATTAATTAAACTGTTTTTCACATTTTAATTAATTGCATACACACACACACACACACACACACACACTCACACCATTTTCTTCATCCCTACATTGAATTAGTTAAATACAGTTTTTCTAAATTTCCTAATACAAAGGTTGGTTTTCTTTATTTCTTTAATTATGCTGTCTAATAAAGAAAGCTTATAATGCTATATATGTGACATTGAGATGATATTGTTTTCCTTTTTCTCATATCTAATATAACTTACAATTGTAGTTTTGTTTTCATTTTAGACTAAAAAGAATTGAGAAGAAAGTTTTGCTTGTTGGAATTTTTATTGCTAACTTTTTTTTGGTAAACTTTAGGTCAAATCAACCACTCTGTACAAGATATTCTCTTTTGGAACAAAATTAAATTATTATTATTTTTGCAGTAGACTTTATTAACAGTTTTATTAGTGAGCTATGTATACTTGAATAAAAGTTGAATTACTTATCAGGATGGAACAAGTTTCAATGTTTATTCCATCAATCTTATTAAATCTTAATATTAATCTTATTAAAATTGCTACGACCCAATTTATCTCTTTCTTGTTGATCTAGAAAAAACTGAAAGCTAATGTGTTGTATTTTCTTGCTAACTATGTATTTCTGTTTATCATTGTGTTCTTTGCAGTTTTGTTGCATATATTTTGATGTTGTTTCTCAGCTTACAAGTTTTGTGACTGTTATGTCATTGTGAATTGTACCTTTTATTAATATATACTTTATTTTCTGTGTTTACTATTTGCCATATTTTCTATGTCTAAGATTAAAACTGCCATTCCTGATGTGAGGAAAGATGGTTCCCGTTTCCCCTTTCTCCTTCTTCCTCCTGCTCCTTCTTCTAATTTTTCTTCTTATTCTTCATTATCATCATTGTCTTCTTTTCTCCTCTGATACCTTTTCCTACTTTTATCTTATTTCAAGTGATTTTCTTGTAAACATCATATATTAGAATTTTCTTTTCTTTTATCTTTTGATGTTATTACAGACTTTTTAAATTGGAAAATGTAACATATTATTCTCACAACCAATTATCATTTACTCTATTTTCAATATTTTTGGACTACTTTTTGGACTTCTCTCTTTCGCATATTTAAAAATTATCTTTTTAACAGAAGAAAAACAAAGCATCATTTCACAATGATATACGTAAAAGGAGTAATTTTGCATACTTTTGCTTTGCTCATCCCTTTCTTTCTAAATGTGTATATTATGTTTAGAATTCCAAAATAGCATTAAATTGTTATATGAAAATAATATTTTGTTTTAAGAATAATTTGGCATTGAATTTTATGAACACGTCTTCAGGTATTTTTACATTTAACTTTGTAGTTTTAATATTTATCAAAAATCATTTTATAACTTATCTCTTAATTCTTTTTTTAGATTAATTTCTCAGACATCTTGGATATTTAAGTAGTATTTTCAAGAATGACACATAGATGTTATATTTCCTAAACTTCTTCTTTATCAATGAATATTATTACATTGCTTGCTAATAGAAACAGTACCTTTCTGGATATAAAGTTTCAAATCCCAACATTTTCCCATATGGAATTACAAGTACTTAAACTAAAGGAAGAAAGAAGTGTTTGGAATAAATTCATGATATTGCTGTGTGCAAAAGGGATTGGGCTTAGTCTGTAAAATTCCACAGAGCAAAAATAAGATGAAAGGGTAGAAGCTATATTGAAAGTTGGTCAAATAAAAAGTTGATCTTTCTAACAATGAGAGTTTTCTAAAGATGGAGGCAGGACTTCCTTACAAAGACATAAAATATAAGTATTCCTGCAGTGATTCTGTGCCGGCCTGTCAAGATATTGTGCAGAGGTGGTATTTCACACTACATAATGTTAAAAGATAGGAACTGTCCTTTAGATAGATAACTAACCTCCAAAATAAAGAATTCATATTTTCTTTTTTTTTTCCCAAAGTCAATTTGTTGCTCAGTAAGTTGTAATTACGTGGAATGATTAAGATAAGGCTTTATTTATGTTGGGCCTCTCTTTATTCATGAGTAACTACTTTTTAAAAATTTATTTTTGAGAAATAATAAAGCCCTAGTTACTTTGGATAATCAATAAATAGCCTATAGTCCATCAAAGTGTTGCAGGCTTTTGCTAAACTATGCAAAAGGGAAGTTTGCATTTCAGTATTCTGCAGATATTATGGCTTCTTTGTTGCCATCTTTCCTGAACCCACCTCTAAATATCAGACAGATGATGAGTTAGGCATCAATATTGCTTACATCAGAATTCCCCAAAGAATTGTAACCACAGCAAAAGCCCTCTTGTGGAACTTCTGTTTGCAACTCCATTACATAGTATATGGCTGTTAACTAGAGAGATTCTAAACAGTCTTTTAGGAGTCATTTTATACTTTTTTTAATTGCAGAGTTTCAAATGTTACTTGGGTGTGTTGTTTATATATTTAATGTTTAACATAGAAGAAAAACACTGCTTTTACTGTTAAAGAATACATACAGATTGACAGTAGCGGGAAACTGTGGAGGGGGTCAGGGAGGTGGGATTGACAGTCGATATCTGCCTGGGGTGGGGGGGGCACACCTCATCAACAAAGGTACCTGCACAATGAATATTTGTATACCTCACCCTGAATTGTACCCCACAATTTTAAAATAAAAATTAAAAGAAGAAAAAAAATACATATGAACCACATAGAAAGGCAGAATAGAACAATATCGATTCTGCACTACCATTTTAGAGAACTGCAGCTATATACGCAATGCTCCATCCTTGTTTTTAAATGAGATGTAAACTATAACTGGGCTAGATAGAATTTTTTAAAAATAGAAGAAAACAGCAAAGAGAAGTTGAACCTTTCTTTTTCTTTCCTTGAGCATCTGCTCTATTTCCCCTAAACAGTAAGAGGCTATGGTTCATTGTGTTAAGGAGAGCCAGAAGCATATCAATGTTTAAAAATAGCTCAAGAGCCTCTGAGGATGTCTGGATTTTAGTTCTTGTTCTGCCATTTCCTATAGGATTTGCATACATGGTCAGAGCTTCAAATTTTTCATTTGTAAACTGGAGGGTATATACCATATTGTAATAACAGCTCTCAATACACTGAGTGCTCAGTATGTGCCAAGCACCGTGCTAAGCAATTTACACCTCTAATTTTCTTAACATTCACAACAATATAATGGGTTCTAGATTTTCCACAGACTGGTACTGAGATTAAATTTTTGGCCTGTCTACAAGCTGACTCATATACCAGACAACTATACAAAACTTAAGAACCCTATCTAGTTTTAAATTTTAGGGAGAAATTGACTTACTACTCACTGATGTAAATCGTACTTTAAATTGCCTGTTACTGATGAAAACCACTAATGAACTAACAACACTATTCCTGGTAATTTTGCATACATTCAGCACTAAAGGGCCTTTTGTCAAATTTTCTCTAACGCTCTCCTTCTTATAGGTAATCATTCTTACAGCTGTCTCAGCTTAGACACCACCTCCTCCAAGAGATTTTTTTTTTTTAGTCGAAGTCTCACCCTGTCACCCAGGCTGGAGGGTAGTGGCATGCTCACGACCACCACAGCCTTAACCTGCTGACGATACTTCCGCCTCAGCCTTCCAATTAACTGGAACTACAAGCAGGCGCCACCACACTCAGCTAATTTTTTTAATTTATTGTAGAGATGAGGTCTCGCCAAGTTTCCCAGCTGGTCTCGAACCTGTGGGCTCAGGCAATCTTTTCACCTCGGTCTCCCAAAATGTGAAATTATAGGTTTGAGCCACCACGCCCGGCCAAGAGTCCTTTTCTGATTCCTGATGCTAGGTTAGGTGCACTCCAACATGCTCTCGTGCTACAGCACCTGTGATTTCTTCCATCCTAGCCTGTATTTTCTGCTAACTTAGCTGTCTCCTCGACTAATTTGGAATCTTCTTGGGCAAAGGAATGATGTGTAACTTACAATTATATCCCCAGAGTTTAGCTTCATTTAATAAAGTTACTGAACTTCACATAAGATTCAATAAATTTTGAATTATTATACCTTATTTTTATCTCTATCAGTTTTCTTCCTACTCTCTATTGTTTTCCTTATTGCTAGAATCAGAGCTTGCCTAATCTCTTTCCTTTTCCCAAATGTCCATATCACTGTACCTTTTTGAGGTATTCTTTAAAAATAGCTATAATTGTTCCCAACCCAAAAAAGCAGAGACTTTCACCCCACATTTTGATCTCCCAGGTTTCTGAAGAGTGTCCTTATCTATCCAAATAAGACACTGCATTGCCTGAAATTCATTGTTTCAAGGCGCTGTCTGACAATTTTCAAGATAATTTCACCCATAAAGATAGTTAAGCTGGATAAGCAGAGTGAAGGAAATGATGTAGCCTAAATTATGCAGCTTAATCTGGCTCCTAAAGAAATTTTTAAGGGGTGGATTGGGTCATAATATCCAGTTTCCTGTCTCTCTCTCTCTCTCTCTCTCTCTCTCTCTCTCTCTCTCTCTCTCTCTCTCTCTCTCTCTCTCTCTCTCACTCTCTCACTCTCTCACTCTCTCACACTCTCACACTCACACACACACAATAACAAAAAAAAAAAAAAAAAATAAAAAAAAATAAAAATAAAAAATAG